>MU388428.1:0-31999 GCA_022578535.1 Jackrogersella minutella
TCGATCGCCACTGCTTGCCTGATCGATATGATCGATGATCGAGTCGATTGGTCGACGATTGATCGCCGATTGATCGATCGATGGTAAAGCCTGATCTTGATCCACTCCGGTTCAAGTTGTGCACATTTAGATTTGAGCTTGTCCTTTAGTTTCTTCTCGTACGCTTTGCAGTCTTTCTTATCATCCACATCCTAGGATAATGTAGCAATTAGTCAAGTTCCTAATTATTATCACCAAAACTAAACTGCTTACCTTCGCATGTATCTCGATAAACACTCGACGTAACTGTATTTGGATGTTTAATTATAAAACCACATTCATGTGAATTGTTTATATAAATATCTTCACATACATTTTTCATCTTCTTGAATTCGGAGCCATACGCCCATCCTTGAAGAACGGCGGTGTTTCCGCTGGAGTAGAGGTGAACCTCTTCAGCGTCTGGAGCCGCAGAGTATATAGTGTCGACAGAAATATCGTATTTCTTCCATTTGAAGATCTTGATTTCGAATTTTCTCTTGGAGCCGTCGTTCATTTGTCCGTTAAGGGATTGCCGGATTGCGGCATTGCTATGTGGTTTGGGACCAAGGTCGTCAACTTCCACCAGAGAAATTTCTCTTACTTTCTTTTCCCAGAGCGACTCAAAAATTTCAATATACGGACCACTGGCTTGCATCACTACACCTAGTCGCGCATAATTCTTTTTAAGTTTCTTATTTTCCATTGAGCCCCAGTACGGCAGCCTCACTGAAGATAGGGTCGTTTCAAAGAGTATGGTTGACATGCGAAAGGTAGCGTCTACGATTTGTCTGCCGATCCATTCCGAAACCCCCGTTAGATCAACCGCAATCTTACGGACTGTTTTTACATTAGAAAGGACATCCAAAGTAGCGACATTCGTTCGACACACTTGTTTTGGGGTTGTCCCAATATAAGAATCTTTGCTTCTCTTCTAGCGTGTGCTCGTTTTCCGGGGCACCAATGCAAGTTTTCTTAACCAATTCTTCAACCCTCTTCATGGCCGTGACGGATTCCAACTGCGTTGAATCTGTGCCCTGTTCCTGTAGAAGACGATATGAGGTTTGTTGTCGGTTTTCTCGGGCCGTCAAGTAAATAGACTCGGGATATCTTTGTATTAGTTCTCTTATGATCTCGGATAAGTGATCGTAATCAAGATTGGCTTCCTTAAACAGCCTAATCGCCATTTGTAGTGGATTGTACCCATCCAGGCTTATGAAGTTGAACATTTCAAATGACACAGTTCGAGGAGACACCTGAAGTCGCTCGGTGGAATGACATGCGTGATGTCACTGTTCGGACTGTGGGCGAAGTTTTTGGCAACCAGAAGAGAGTGAAGACATGGCAATCGAGTATGCGGTCTGCATGCAAGTCCAGCTTTCAGTTGGATTATCAAGTTATTATTCAGTTTTTCTAATGTTCCCACATTAGTAGATTCATGAAGACAATCAAACGAGTCTGCTTCGTCAGTGGACCCTAAAGAAGTTTAGTGTACAACAGTCTCATAAAAATCAGATATCTGACCTTGCCATCGGCACATTTCAAGGTACCTCTCATCTATCTCCTCCAAGGGACAACTCTGGCTCTTTTCGGTACACCTGTCGTCAATATTGCACAACAACGATTCAGGAAGTACGATGCGTATCACATGGAAGAGGATCTCAGGCCTAAACTCGGCAGCATCGAGAAGTGGCACTAAGCCTGTTCCATCATCTTCGTTTAGTAGCTCAGGTTTACTAAGGACGAGCCTGGTAACGAGCCGAAAGGCCTCCTCGGAAGTGGCCTTCTTCGAGATGTGTAGTCGACGAATTAATCGATGTAGAAGATTCCAGCCGTCTTCATTGTCCATAGACAACAGGATGTCGTTAGAGTACAATCCGAGATCATGCGATATGCCATTTACGATATCGTTGACAATCTTCCTGTGTATGGAATTGATATCAACGACATCTTGGGGTGTTTGTCCTGCCTGGCCTCCATGATCATAGGTCAACATGTTTTGAGGTTCATACGGTGTCATGGAAAAGCTATCTTTCAATTGAACCATTATCAACTTGCCGCGAAAGGTAGAAGACGAGTGCGAAGATAGATACTGTCGGAAACCTTGAAATGATGTAATGAGATAACAGAGTCGAATTTTCTGGTTAGGAAGATAGCAAGAATTCGAAGATACGTCACGAGAGGGCTACGGCCCCTCTTAATCACCTTCAGCTATAAGTGCATGGGGCGTTCGCTGGTTGGTGCTCAAAGCTTCGCCATGCGTGTCTGAAAAGATACCCAACAAACCTAGGTCCTACCTATTGAGGTTACCCAATGTAAAAATTTTTGGGACTTTTTTTTTCTTCTTCGAGTACGGCCCTTCCAAATGTCCGGGAAAAAATGGCCCTCCGTACTAGCTATTTATTGAGTTGCTTATTTATAGAGGTTCTGTAAACAATGGGGTGTTGAGCAATTGAATCGAATATTCTGGCTGGCTGAGGCTTGAGCTAAGCTATGTAAAGTGTAAAACTGAGCAAACATGATAACTCCATGATTAGGTAACCTCGTATCGTTATCTAATCTAATCTCTTATCACCTTTTGATAGATTACGTAATTTCCTGATCATGCTCACAGGTTCGCCGTAAAAACTAGGTATTTCATAGCTTCCCCTATTAAATGAACAATAATCAGTAAATGTTTTGTCTGTCTTTCACAAATCACTCTATAATGAGCAACCCTAAGTAGTTGAATTACCATTTAACCTAACTTAGTTATTTAGTATAATACATTTCCCAATCGCAATTCGGTATCAACAATAAATGGCAAACTTTGCCAACTAAAAACCATAGCGAGATTTTAAGGGGGTTACTCAAGCAACCCCTAAATGGTGCGCTAGAGTTAACCTTAACTCCACGAAATTTCCATCTTGGGTCATACCCCTAATTTTGATTGGCTCATGTATTTTTCCCTTCTCCCCCCTATTCCTCTTTTAGCGTCTCTGTCCCAGCAACTAGCTAGGATACCACTGAGAGCTTACAGGCGC
This sequence comes from Jackrogersella minutella, assembly GCA_022578535.1. Taxonomy (NCBI): domain Eukaryota; kingdom Fungi; phylum Ascomycota; class Sordariomycetes; order Xylariales; family Hypoxylaceae; genus Jackrogersella; species Jackrogersella minutella. The sequence goes on from MU388428.1 coordinate 3,042, forward strand.
AGAGCTTAGGATATGAGCAGATATGACCACATATGAATTAGTTACTTGTTTATAATTATTCCATTCCTAGGTTGTTTTATTACACAAGTAGCAAGTAAGCGAGAGCATCCTATTTCTCCAAAATCACACGTACAACATCCCTCTTTGAACTCAGGGTAATTCAGTGTGCTCAGATCTGAATTCGGACATAACCCGACTCGAGTAGGTAAAACTTGGTCATAACAAACTTTTCAATGATACGTTTGCTTTACAAGCTCTTTCTCTCGCTCCAAAAATTCCCTAAACGATGTGAGTGGTACAATTGCCTTGCGTTCTTCCATGTCTACATAGTCCGATGCAGTCCGCAGCGCCTTGTGAGAGTTCGAGAACCCGCTCATATTAGTCTGTATCTCGATCTCCTCGTCTGTCATGAACAGGGCGCAGATTGACCCCGGCTGCCCCGCCGTCTTCGCGAGCATATCGAGCATCTTTTGGATGCCCATCTGGTCGCTTGCAAGTCCGAGAACGCGACTGTAAAACGTCTCGGGATTCTGTAGCGCGACCGCGACGAACTTGCCAATGTCGACGTGATCGACAACAGGCAACTGTGTCTCGGGCGCCATGGACGTGGTCCAACTGCGCCGGTCGCGGATCTCGGCGTACCTCCTGACCTTGGGCTCGAGGAAGTTGGCCATGAAGAAGGTAGGCCGGAGAAAGGTGTAGTGCTCGAACCCCGCGTCTTTCACCGTCTGCTCAATCGTCCTTTTGTTGATCATGTGTTTCTCCATGGAGGACCCCGGGGCTACGCGCACGTTGTCGTCGAGTTGAGACTCGTGAGACGCCGAGAGTAGTAGAACTCACGACCTGCCTCACGCCGGCCTCTTTGGCGATCTTCAGGATGTTCTGGCACAACGTAATTTTGAGTTCGCATGTTCTTATTCCGACCCTTTCACGATGTATGCAAACATACCTGGCGTCTCTCGCAGCTGGGGTCGTCCCAGTTAGGCAATAAGCATAAAAAGAGCTTGTCACACCCTGCAATGCTAGCATTGGAGGCTTCAGTATTGTCCCAGTCCCCTTCAGTCAGTTGCACACCGTTATCTCTTAAAGCTACCGCAGCAGGAGAAGTTAAGTCACGTGTGGTTGCATGCACATTCCAGCCGAGCTCGCGGAGCTGTCTACCTAGCTAATGCCCCCCCCCCCTCCCCTGACAACCGGTGGCGCTACAGACAAAGACGGTGTGCTCTGAAGACATGATCTGAATGTGGTGGAATTGGGATGGATAAGTTGATATGGGCGAGTTGGTTGGTCTGATAAGTTAACTAGCCTTAATGGAAAATCTGGGGATCAGTGGTGCGCTTAAGATTCAGAAAACAGGTAAGTTGGATGTAGCCGACCTAGGTAGGTAGGCTATATATATCTATTTATTCCGCACGTAATACCACGCTCTATAAATACCTACCTCGTAGGTATAGGTACATGTCTGTATCCTTACCGGTAGGCACGTATTCAAGCCACGATATTTACCAGGTACCCTTTACCGATGCTGAAGTGAGTAGTCCAGGGACTGCCTTCAGGTACAGTACAGGGTGTCTTGGCATGAACTTGTATGTAAGAAGGACTTCCCCTATCACTCATTCAGTCAGACAATTAAGTCAATACAGCAAAATATACCTCATATGCCGTATCTTTCAGCACTATCCTCCAGCCTGGATGCTCAACTGGCCATTAGGTTGGATTCCAAATTCTAGGGGGTATTGGCTCTGGTGCTGGTCTCCAACTGGTCTGTTCCCTCTCCGCAAGCTGTCGTATAATCAGGTAGAATAAAACAGTTCATCGGGGCTCGTCAGAGAAGTTTGAAGTCTTCTTAATTAAGCTAGGTTATTAGTTCATGATATCCTATTCCTAGACATTGCGTGATTCTACATCAAATAAAACTTTTTGTGTCCGCCGTATGGAACCGCAATTTTGGGTATATGTAAGCAAATAAAGCCGCCCCCTTTTCCTTAATGAAGCAATTTCCCTGATATATAAATAAAATCATAATATAGAGTGTATAAGATTTGAAACTCGACTCGCAAGTGTTGATTGTGACTTCCCAGTACCATGACTCCGCTCGGTCTCGCCAGAACGCCTCTGTTGCTGTATCTCGGTGACGAATTTCGGCCATGTGTTGGTCAAAACCAGGTACTTGATGTGCGCCTGCGCACGGTCAAACACTCCGAAATCGAAAGCGTTGGATATCTCGCCTGCATACTGGATCCTACCAGCAATTTCTTGCAGCTCAATATAGTCGTGTGCGGAATCCGTCTCGCTATCACTGCTTTGAGAAGGCCCGTCGAATGGTGTGGCTTGGTCCACACGCGCCTCCCCACATACTATCCTTGCGGGCTTCTCAAAGATCTCTTCAAGATGCTTCAGGTCCTTCGAAGATAAATTGATTGGAAATTCGGCATCTCGAGGGCTGATGAAGCTTGTATAAATCACCAAAGCACGAGTGAACAGTTCGCGGATCTGATCATCTGTTGCGCCTCCTCGCCAAGATGCCTTCCACGAAGAAACGTTAGTCAGGAAGGCAATGTTCTCTCCTGAGAAATCCCGTAGCGCCGAGAACTGTTGCAACGGACCCGGGTTTTCATTGAGCACATGATCAAGTGCACTCATAGTGAACAACCGGTCTCCCATCTCCCTATCCAAGAAGTCTATCGTGATACCCTTCTCTACAAGTGAAGCTGTTTTCCATTCTACCGAGTGTGATGCTCTAAGCGTTGATTGCGACGTGGTCTCCCACTTCGCGTTCGAGTCTGCTGCTCTCTTATGCAGTCTGCGTTGTCTCACAACCAGCCAACAGGGGACGAAAACCGCGAATATCTCGAACATCATAACGGAGAGGTGGATCCTAGGCTCGTTAGTTCCTCTATGTATCTATCTTGCCACGGCGGTCGCTTTTTGGCTACGTACCATTCGCTCGGGGCGAAATATTGATTAACCTTTGTAAACGCAGGCACGTACATAGATATTAGCCACAACGGTGTCGCGTGAAGACTAAGGTATGTGTCAGTAATTAAGGGGTATACTTGCGAAAGCGAACAGAACTTACTTCGAAAGACAACAGCCGATAGTCTGGAAACGCCAGCCCAGCGTATCGCGAATATCCCAGGCCTTCCAAATCATTATGGGCGCAATCTTTACAGGTCAGCGAAAAGTCCTTAGGCTGAGTTCTGAGATGTATAGACTTACTATCCATGTCCAGATTGCTTGCCATAGAGCTGATGGCCACCATTCCCATCCTCGGCTCAGCTCTATCAGCTGCTCCGCAATCGTGCCGGATGGAAGCTCTGTGCCGGCAATACCAAAGGAAGGATGATATTTCTTGCACATGAGCCACATGCCGACGGTGAGAAGGATCTGAGAATATGATAAGTTAGACATACTTTCAACTTGATAAACGAAATGCATACCTGAAATATTATGCCGATTCCGATATATATCAAGATCTTCGTAGGATAATCCAAGTTCCTCAGGCGGCAAAGCCATGATGTATCTGCTCCATTGCATCCTGGCTTCTTCCTCCGAATATTGAGAGATTGAGCGTATTGCTTTTGCATTTGGGCAACGTAGAGGAACCGGGTGTTCGAAGCATGGAACAAGGCGACACCTAGCGGAAACCAGATACCCATGAAGAAATACTGGACATCGTACGCAGCAAGGATGGGAAGAGTGAATCCTATAGGGTATGTGATTTGAGCGAGGATCCAGTATATATGAAGGAAGAGGATGGCCGTCAAGGACAAGGATATACCACGGATCTTGAGAATCGGATTGCTACGGTTGAGGACCAGGAACATCACACCAACGAGCAGAAGGAACGTCCATGTTGCACAAAAGGCAATGTAAAATCTCCCAACGGCGTCGAAGTTAGGTGGACTCTGCGGAAGGTCATACAAGCTTAGTTGTATCATGTCAGCCATGTTGTTAGTCGGTACCGCTCGAGCTCCTCCGGGCAATGAGCAAGGTATCCGGGAACCCCAGTCATCGTGAAAAAGGCCATAGCTCTTAAAGTTATGTTATTAAGAATCTAGCAAAACCGAGTAACCTCGTTGCTTCTGGTAGTCACATAAGAATGCTAAGGGAGAAGAGGTTCGCATTCATTTTCACTTGCCAAGCGCATATCAGTCTACAGTTTATACCCATGAGGGTGTAGATTTGCGTCGATCACCTAACTATTGTCAATATCATTCTGTGTTGATAATGACGGAAAGGAAAATACCGAGACATATGTTTGCTGGTCCCTGCGCAAGAAAAGCATCGGCGCCTCTCCCGCCTCTGTCTAGACCTTAATGGGCTACGCAGAAGCAAAAAGGGGGTCAAATGGCTCCCTCATCCCAGATCTACGATTCCACGATCCAGGCCACCGGTTCCAAGATCGGTACAGAGATTCCCGGTTGAAATTTAAACATGATAGTGAATACACTATTGGGTACTTCACGGCGTTACTTCGTAGCTACAGAATTGAGAAGTGAGGAATGGGATTCTCCCTAGAATAGATGTTAAAACTAAACGATCTAATATGTATATGGACTAAAACTATACTAACTGCACTATGCATCAGAAGGAACATATATGTACTGATTCGAATGTTGAGTAGAAACTCAATTAAGAACTCCTACGACGATATGAACCATATGTCTCTCCCCCGGTGAAGTGGTTGCTGTCAGAACCTAAAAGTTTGCATCGGGGCTCTATTGGTTAAAATTTAGAAGTAAAAGACCTGGGGTAAACGCCATCTATCTATTGACCATCGCACAAACGATGGGGACTCGACGCCACCTGCACACGAGTGATGGACTAGGTAGGTGCAGTAAGACAAAGAAAACGTCTCTGGACTCGACCACTTAAGGGAAAATATGGCCGATCTAATCCGAGACACACTTGCCAAGTAACGTCACTTGGAGACATCTAAGTGGAAAAGCATTTTAAGAAATGATTTAGACCCTTGACACATGAAACCCACGCGAAGGAATGTGCGGATAAGAAAGACAAGATAAAGAGAAGAATGACCGCGTGTTTGTGGCCAACCTCAAAATATGATAATATATATTATGACTGGGAAGCCTCCTAACGCAGTGGCAAAGTCAGTAAAGAAAAAATTAACATTCCATGTCTCAAAACACATCTATTCAATCCATTGCCGTCTGAATTCTTATCGAGGCACATCCAGCCACTATCACAATCATGAAATCTTAGCGGATGAGGATTGGCGGAACTTCTATGCCATGAATTTTCATAATACCCCCTATAAGGATAGCTACCATCATCATGACATCGAGATATGCGAGGATTGCAGCGTAAACTTCAAATTGATGTATAATCTCGAAAAAATGGGTGCTTAGATGTGAATTCTCAAACTTCATCGTAGTCATATTTCGCAACTCGATTCCATCGACCTCTTGGTCTAGGACTTAGGTCATAACTAAATGTTGCTTTTTGACGCCACTCTACCGATAAGAGTGTCTCGATCTAGTAGCAAAAGTCCTGCCCAATCAGTTCCTCACTGAGTTTCCAAAGCATTTCGGCCTCGACAGAACTCGTCGCCCAAGCTCTCAGATAATCTCTCCAAGGATCGCCGACCCGACACTCAAGGAGGTAAGCGCCGTTGTGAGCTGCATGTGAATACGTTTGCTAGTCAGCGATGCTGCAAGCCATGATCATGACAGCCTAAGCGGGGATAACACTCACCCGTTGCCTCTGGATCGAAGGCAGCGTACACGTACGTCGCCGCCCCCACGTCAGGGGCCTGGAAGTCGAAGTCATCTTGCCAGCCTTGACCAATCCCTAGCATACGATATGTGGTTGCTATTCTACGATTGAATGCGTCATCGCGAGAGGGGCTGGATCGGTTGACGACGGTAGGGCTCACTTAAGTCAAGATGGGCCTTCTCCCAGTCAAACGGGCCCCAGAGATTTACAAGTATGATGCCACAAAAGACTCAACACTATTGCCAGTGTGATAATTAAATATAATGCGATTATTTCTCCCGTTTTAGTGCTTATCTAGGTATATAATGGTAGCTTGCAGCTTGCATCACGACTCAGCCTATACCTACTACCTAACTCCCGAAAGGACGAGAAGAATCAGGTAGGCAGCAACATAACGAGAACCAGGGTATCATTTCCCATCTATCCTCCTCTTCTACCTATGCAGCATCCATAAACTCATTAAACCGAAAGAAAATCAAGTCCGAGGTCTAATTAGGCGTACTCCCAGACGAAACGCAAGCAATTAACACTAGAGTACTGTACATATAGCCTCATCTCATACCTCTTTAGGAATCACGTTAAACCCCTTCCCCTACCTAGGTATCCATCCGTTCCTAGTTTTCTCCCCTATCGTCAATTCGACCCAACTCCAAACGGGGGCATCACATGAACAAATCCCAAATCCCCCCCGCCCAAATCTCATCCGCCGATCCATTTCGTCCAGGCGCAAGAAGTAATTGCAAGAAGAAAAAAAAAATTTACCCGTCGTCAATCGGAACACATCTCTATTTCATTTTTCTTTTGTTCAGCGGCGATTACCTGAGACCAACGTTTCACGACCTAACGCTGCTCCCGATACTGCTCATCGTATCGCTGATCTTGGTCCCGACCCCTCCCATCCAGTCGTGGAACCACTCCGGGACCTTGAGGCTGAGTCGCACGCGGCCCTCGACCACCATGTTGATTGCGTTGAGTATCGCGAACGTGGTGCTGCCGAAGGCTCTGAACAGGGCCAGCGCCGCGACCGCCCACAGGATGAAGGACAAGTAGAAGTTGTTACCCACTTCCTTGTAACCGTACGCCTCGGAGACGGCCATGGCCAGGATCGCGTTCGACACCATCCAGACCACCACCATGTACGTCCGCACGCTCTTGTAGTAGTCCTCCTGCATCTGGGCCTCGGAGATGGGCGCCTGGGGCACCTCGACGCGGTCTCTTAGGTTGCGCAGTGCTTCGTCGTATCCGCTGTCGATATCCAGCTGCTCGCTGGGCATCTCGAGCTCCACCGTGTTGCCGTGGCCCATGGCTCCTCCCAGGTCTGTCTTCATGATGTTGTCGCCCTTGGTACCCCACGTCACGTCGTGCGTGTTGCAGAATGCGTACACCTGTAAGGTACAGATGTAGCTAGGAAGCAGCGCGAAGTATTGCGCTGAGCTCGTGAACATGTGCCACGGGTCCAGGTAGAGGAAGCTCATGATGAAGTATAGGCCCACTGTCGAAGCCATGGACACGATTAGGTTCGTAAACGTGTTGTTTCCTAGCTTCAGCTGGTCGCTCTTGACGGTGTGTATGACGATGAAGATGGTGGCAAACGTGTTGTATAACATGATTATAGCATATATAATCATGCTAGCCAAGTAGAGCTTCTTCGCGCCTTGCGGCCGATTACCTAGAGAGATGATGAACTGCATGCTAATCAAGAGCACGCACGTGTACCGCAGCACGGTGAAAATGTATAGCGCGATGTTGTGTCCGAAGGGGTCGACGGCAGGATCCGTAAGCCCACCGCCGATGAAGTAGAAAGCAAGGTAGAAGTTTGCGAGTGAGAAATAGGTGAACAAGAGTTGGAGGAATTGGTATACGAATTCGATATGCAGAAGTACCTTTCGCGCAACTGTGTGGTCCGTCGACCAGATCTGTCTGAAGTGGACGAGGGAGTACACAGCAGCGAAGAAAGCGCCATTGAGCCATCGACGTCTTTGAGAGATGAACTCAGGGACAGCATCTGGCATTTGTTAGTTGGCCGTATCTTTTAAGCTTAGGAGGAACCAGAAAGAACTTACCAGGCACATCCGTCTCACCAGTGCAGCCTTTTACGTATTTCAACACCCACCTCTCATTCCTCTTCGCTACCAACTCCCAGCACAGGATACGGTCCTCAGCCAGGTACATATTCGCCGTGAACACGTCCGCATGCTGACCGTGCAGCGTCTCGCCCTTGAAGTACTGACTGAGGGGACCATGGCCCGTCTCGTCGTTCTGCAGGGCGTGGTAGCGGTAAGCACTCAGAGCGCCAGGCAACACCGTTATGTACCCGAACACAGACTCCAGAGGCTTGTCCAGGATATTTGACATCTTGTATTCGAAGTTTTGGGATGCAACGAGTGGGTTTAGGAGGTTGCTCCCGAGTTTGCCCTTCATGGCCTTGATCTCGCCACAGGCGCCCGCTACATTGGAATCCGTATCGAACGCCTTCCACAGGTGGTATAGCGAGTTTGTGCCGGGTTTCGTACCTACGTCTAGTAAGATACAGACATTGGGGTTTAATGCCTTGCCGAAAGCGTTGAAGAACCAACGATGGGAGTTGAGTTTTCGCTGATTCCTCTCCTTTAGACAGAAGATCATTTGGCAAGGCACGATGCCCTTCTCTGCACCCTTGAATTTGAGGTCGGAGTCGAGCGAGACTTGCGTCGTGTACTCGTATACATGGGCCTGCACTGCCTTCTGGTTGACGAAGTTCTTGGCGATACCGTGCTGGTAAACACCCATAGCGGCCAGCGCGTCGAGCGTTCTCGAGTGAACCTTCTCTCGCCCGTCGGACACTATGCACACGACAATCTTCTGCCAACCAGTCTCACCCCACGTTCGGGATCTGTTGCGTCCGCAGAAGTGGCTTACGTTCTTCATGATCGCGTGCATTGTGCGAGTGAAGTCGATCTCGTCTTCATTGTACATGGTGACGCAAATGAATAGCTCAGTCTCCCGAGCCGTCCTGCCGATGTTCTGACGCAACAAATAACCCCTGTCCACAAAGTCGTCCGGGTCACACGTTACAGCCGTGTACCGCATGTGCGTGAACTCGACTTCATCGCGGCGCGGCAGAAAACTGTATAGAATCGTGGGGATTTTGCACTCAAGAATCAGCTCACCATTGATCAGCTGCACCTCCTTCTTGGAAGTGACTGGAGCTCGGACGCCGCGGCGCTCTTGCTTTCCTTCTGGTGCTGCGCCGTAGTGCTCGACCTTCTCTTCGAAAGGTACTTGCGAGTCCTCCTCACTAAGGGTGACTTGCGATTGTGCAGCGTAGGAGTCGCGGTACGGTCGGCCACCACTGATATCCGAGTCTGAAGGTCCGAATACGTCATCGCCTCCATCGTCTAAAGGGATGTTTACCGTCGCATCGTCGGCCGTGTATTGCGAGTCGCGCGTCGATTCGGAAAAGAGGGGAGCAGGAGGTAGTGGTCTACGAGGGCTCCCACCGTATCTAGTAGATGGCGTCCCTGGTCTAGGGCTGCCATTGAGATCTGCTGGCTCGTACTGTATATTAGAAGGTGGTGGCCTTGAGAACTCAGACATTCCAGACATTCTCGAGGATGGAGTCCACGGTCTAGGAGAACCAGAGTCTCGTGATCGGAACGGCAACGGTTCATATGCTGAGTCTATCGGCGCAATGTGTGGTGGGTCGAGAATGGAAGAGGTTTGTGATCGTGTAGATCTGATTGATGGTTGGTATGTTCGGCGTGGTGAGGGTCGGATACTATTAGGTTTATTTGGTGAGTTACTGCTATCGGAACTGCTGAGTTTGTTTGGGGAGTCGCTGTCGCTGTTGATTGTCCTATTCTTGAGAATAGATTTTCGTCGCGGCGACGGTCCCTCGGGTATAGTGGGCAAGTTCTGCCTCAGCTCTTCCCGACGTATACGCGAGTGTTTGTTCTTCTTCTGTAACTTTACAGTGTTGCTGTGCTTTGGGACTGGCTTGCGCTTTGGTGACGTGTCGCCTTGTGACGGAGATAACTAGTCCCCGCTAGGAGATGTCGCCGGTGTATGCGCTTCCTCTTGCTTCTTAAGCGTCTCGAGATGCTCTGGTGTTGAAATCTTGACCGTCTTCTTCTCTTTACTCGCTTCCTTCTTTGGAACCAGAGGAGCGGGAACGGAGCCTGAAGGTAAAAAGACTGGGAATGGTATCTGTGGGAGTACATACGGTCGGGGACCTGCTAATGGCTCCTCCATAGATGTTAACAATCTCACTGCCGCCGGATTCCCACCTGGGCCGTGTGGAATGTTGTCATTATCATCGTCGTCGTAGCCTGGAAGAGCGTATCCAGGCGGTCGAGAAGGGGTACCATCCATAGCAAAATATTATCGGCCAAGAAGCCGAAGGAATTGTCTATGAGACACTCGTTTGTATGTTGTTGTCAAGCTCTGGAATGCGTGCGCCAACACCGAATACTTCCTGATTAGGTCGGCTGGTCTATGCGAAATGCAAATAGGGTATCACTATTAGATAGAGAAAAAAGATGTGAATTAAGAGAATAAGCAATCTGCAATCTTTCAATAGTCGCGAATTGACTTTCAACGGTATGTAACACAACGTTTGACGTTTGTGAGATAAGAGTTAAAGTTGATCCTCAGTGGGGAGAGATAGGTAGCTGGGTGGAAGTCTTGAAGGGAGCTTTGTTGTATTTGGATTGGATGTGACTTGCACCAGCCTGTTGCCCCAGCAACCGCACCTTATCCCCCACATCCGAGCGGCAGTGTTGTCTTGGCAGCGCATAATTATCCCGACATTCCACGCGTCCCTTATTAAACACACTTTATTCATTCATTATTTTCTTTATTTTCCTTAAATTTCCCGCTTTCCGGTTCGGTGGATTTCTTGCTCGCACAGAAGTGCTGTTTCTTGCACAGGCAACCTACTCCGCCAATGCAGGTAATACAAGTCAAACATTGGACTTGCCGTACGACCTATCAAGTTCGTACCCAAAATAACATGTACTTAGGTATTTCAAGCCCAGATATTTATAGTGTGGCCGTAGATCAGGATCACCTACATACCCCATATCTGTCTCCAGCTCTTTTCGTCGCGTCCGAGAGGCGCTTCCGATACCCCAAATCTAGCGGGTTTCCCTGAATTAGCTTCGGGCAGGCAGATCCACTCCCTAATGCAGTCCGGTATCTCCTCTCTTATGTGGCTAATACATATCAGAGCTTGGTTGTCGTTGAGCCCTCCGACCTTCACAGTCCCCGACTTTGACGCCTCGCTTTCGACGATGGTTTCTGAGCCATCTTCTTGCTTTGCATACGTCTTAGTCTCCCCGTGCTCGAGGAACAACAGACATCGGTTCCGGACACCGTCATCCATACCACTGCATGCTTCGTCTAAGACGACGATGTCCGGGTTCTTTATGATTGCTCGTAGGAAAAGCGCAACCCGCTGCGCCGAAAAGGACAACTCACCGAACATGTAGTGGTCCGCCCACTGCAGATCGGAGCCTTCTTGTCCAAGAGATGCAGACTCTGTGGGGTTTACACAGGCAGGGTTCAACTCCGCCTCGAACCACTGTAGACAAGCCTTGACTTTCTCTCTCGATTGGTCGTCAAGTTTGGCTTTCGAGCCAAACGTGTCCGCCCATGCATTCTCGACCACTTGTCTAACAGTAATATGTCGGGGCATGTGTTGGTGGAGCTCAGGACTAGAGTGCCCAATTCGTGCTTGAATGTCCCAGAAGGTCAGCGGCAGCTGATCAGACCCAGGCTCTAGCAATCTACTCCTACCAAAAAGCTTTATAGGCAGTGAATAGGTTTGAGGGTGATCCGAGCAGATGAGAGATACGATTGTTGTCTTGCCTGAGCCGTTGGGCCCGAAGATACCCCATCGCTCTCCTCGTCGAACGGTCCATACGAGACCATCTTGCACCTTTCCGTTGATTTGCTGCTTCCAGTTCCCAAGTGCGATCTTTTCACGATATTGCACTTGACACCCGTCCATTTCTACGACGGGTTCTCCAATTTGTCTCGACACTCTTGCATCTTGAGGAATTGTTGGCTCGCCAGCTTTTAAAGCCTCCTCGCCCATCAGCGGCTCTCCATGTATCCCTTTAGCAGTAAGCGTTCTGCCTAGGTGCACCAGGCTGTGGACTCGTAGGGTTTCTTCCTCCTTTGACGTCCCACTCCATACCTGTCGAACATACTTCCTTAATTCTTCCAAGACAGTTTGCTTCTCGCCTATTGCTCCTATCTGGCAATTTCCTCTCAAATATACCAAATGTGTAATCCAATCAGGTATAGGATCCTGTGGTCTTGCGCTTAATATCAACCTTGGACTAGCTTTACCCGCTAGACCATGTAAGAGTGGACTCAATCCAGCTACCGTAGGTGGATCAAGGCCCATGAACGGCTCGTCAAGCAATAGCACTTCAGGTGCAGTGAGAAGAGCTCTCGCTATCCTAGCTCTTCGTCCTTGGCCATTACTCAGAAATGTGACAGGAAGGTCCAGTAACTGAGCAAGGTTCAAATCTTTTACCACTCGATCTAATAGAGCAGGATCCATATCGTCCTCGGGTGAAGGCTTCAGCGGGTTGAGCTCGGTGTTGCCCAGCAGAAAGTCTCTAAGGGAGAAATCGGTATTCTCACGTCTTGACTCATATCGAGCAGACATATATGGCGAGATAGTGACATTTGAGGCCAATCCATCATTGTTAAAGCCTACATATTGAATTGCCTTATGTGGCACCTTCAACCTGTGAGGTACTGCATCTGTAGACAAATAAGGATAGCTTCTTGCCGCCGGAGGAAAGCAAATGTGACTTCCTCTGAGTAGCTGCAAGAAGGTTGTCTTCCCGCTCAAAGACGGACCAACGACATACCAATGTGTTGGTGGCTCAGTAGTAGAAGGTAGTGTGAAATTCAGGTTTGTGAAGAGAGCCGGGTTCGGATGTATGGAGTTTGCACCAGGATGATGGCGGTAGAAAGTGCCGTTGGCAATATTTATTACCGGAGGACGAGGTAAGGCAAACCGCATGATGTGTTTAAAAGAATGAAAAGGCCTTTCTGGCAATTTGTACTCGAGAATCACATCTTATGAATATCTGATAAATTTCATAAATCGAGTGACACATCTTACAAAAATTGAATATACCCGAATTATCGGCGTTAACGAGGCTCACACTAAAATCTAAATAACCCCTGTAAATCTTACGTAATTAAAGATTAGGTGCAGGGACCACCCGTCGCTACTTCCACCTCCAACCTTGGCAAGGCTCCAGCTCTAAACACGAAAGCTCCCTGCAGCCTACTTCCAAGCTGCTAATTACCTAACCTTATTAGCTTCGTTCCTTCACCAAAGTCAATCTACCACCCACCACCTACCAAACAACTGAACCATTGTTGTTTGTCACGTCACTCTCGGTCTCCTAATTCCATACTACTTCGACTTGAGGAATTAAATAGCCAGACAATATCCCAAATCAAACACATACGCAAAAACCAAGCCCATACTCTCCTAACCGCCAAGATGGTAAGCCTCAACCACCTCGATCTATATACCCCCTCTCCCTCCATTCAGTCCGACAAGCTAACCACACCCCCCAAAACAGTCGATGCGCATAGTCCCCCCCGCGACCTACAGCAGCACCCTGCAGCCGACGAACACCTCGGCGCCCTCCGCCCCGGGCGTGCACGACACGCTGCGCCACGGCGTGGGCCCGTCCGCGCTATCCAGCAGCAGCACCTGCCCGTCGGGCCAAGAGACGCCCGCGTCGCGGCACCCGCTGGAGTCGCGGCTCAAGGCGTGGGAGTCGACGCAGGAGGCCCTGCGCATGGAGTCGCTGCGCCGCACCTTCGGCATCGCGGAGCCCATCCGCCGCGGCATGGAGCTCAAGATCGCCCGCGACGGCGAGTGGAAGCCCCTCGCGCTGGGCGGCGGCGCCGGCGTGAAGAGCGTCCACGAGGACATCCTGCGCGGACGCGAGGCCATGCTCGACTGGGAGGATGTGTTTACCGGCGAGGAGCAGCGGGCTGCTGTTAGTGTGCACGAGGAAATGGAGCGGAAGCTGAAGATTTGAGGGTGCGGTGGATGATGACGGTCCGTCAAGTTTCAGTGGAGGACACAAGAGTCGAGCGATGGACAAATACTCAAACAGGAGTTAGTAACTGAGTACCTAGCATCTCGAGCCTGGTAGACATGGATTGAGAGGCCCTTCTCATCGTATGCGTACGATGTGAAGTCTTGCAACATGAATAGACAATACAGGGATATTCGATCCTAAATGGCTATTCCCACTTAAGCACTCATCGAAATGTGATATGGCAGCAATAGTAATGTATGGACAGTGGTCATGATATACCACATTATTCGTTTATATGGTCGGTATGACCGGTATAGTGCAAATACTATAAACACAACATACGCCAGATATCGGCCACTTTCTCCGGTGCTGTATGGAAAAAGAAAGCACACGAGAACAGTCGCTATTCCTCCCGACGTTACTCCCCTTTCGAACCGCGGTTGTATACCCCGGATAACACGTAGAGAGAACTTCTTACCTTACGAGAAAGCAATAACTTCGACCTTGTCGCCTGCTTCAATTTCTGCTGCTGGGGAAGAAAACAAAACAAGTTCAAAAACCTATCACGCCGCCCTATGCCCAAAATCCACAATCATTTCCACAAACAGATGCCAATTGCCCGTCGTGCCTATATTGTTCCCAAGCCGTTCGGGCGGTTCTAAGAACAGGGTATGATGCCGCCGCATCGAAATAATGTTCGTAACTCAGGTAACAGAATGCTGGATCATAAGATGACGCAGCATCCACTACGACCCCGGTGACTTCCTGAGTCCTTGACTTTCTTGGCAGCTTCCTCCTCGTCTATTACGTCTTGAGGTTTGACGGTCATGTGAACGACGTTTCTAGTTTGACTGAAGTGGTATTCTGTAAAATTACGAGGTCAGCAAACCACATACTAGATTATGCGGGAGAAAGAATGAACTCACGGCTAAGTTGATTGCGGTCTTCGAGTAATTTGCCAAAGTAAATGAGTCTTATGGCACTGGGTTCTCTGGGAGGTTGGTCCCACTCCTTTCGCCAATCTCGCAGTATCAACTCTTTCAGGGTGTAGACTGTAATGCTGAACGGATCCATCCTGCCGTCCTCTGTCTTGCCCGTCACTGTTACATTGCGCTTCTGCAAGTATTTCTCGTCGATTCGGAAAGGATGACGCGCGCCAGACGTTAGGAGAAGCTCGATGCCTACTGCCAGATCGCTACCTCCAGATGAAGCAGCGGTGGGTTCGACAGGGTCTATTGTCAGATCAAGGTCATCGCCACCAGCCGGAGCCTTGCCGCGACCCTTCGACATTGCCGACTCGCCAGTGGGCGGGTCCTTATCTGGTACAGGTATTGGGGCTGGTGAGTCGGAGTCGTGATCTTCCGTGTTTGAGGTATCGGGGTTGGTGTATGGATTGGCAGGTTTCGAATCGATCTTAGATAGGTCTTCCATTTCGACGTCGCCGACGGGCTGATGTTCTGACACCCTCTCTTCCCTAGCACCTTGATCTCCACTAGCAGAAGGGGACGTCGCGTCGGGCATGATTGATTGCAACGAAACGAAGGGTAGTCACTCGCGATACGCCAAATCGTACGGATTACTGACGGATGCGCGCGATTGATGAAATGGTAGAATGGTCGAGTAAATGAATGATCGCCAAATACGTTCGAGGGGGAAGTGTTTCGTCGGTGCAAGTGATGCAACTTCGGTTCGAAAGAAATTCGAAAATATTAAGCACTGAATTATTAAATTCGAGCATGCAATTGAAAGACTTGGTTCAATGTTATGATTTGTCGCCTTCGCCAGTGCCTGCCATGGAAAGCACGCAAGATGAAACGAGTGCGGGTGGTTTTGGGGTGATTTGGTTTATTTGGCTTAAAAGGAGATTGCCGAATTAATTGTGGCAGAACGATGGAAAAAAGTGAGAAACAATGACGAGTGACCAAATTTACAAGGTAAATGTAAATGTGATGCAGGAAATCCAGAGAATGCAGCAGCCAGTTGCCGCTAGTGATACAATCGTAATGATGGTGATGATGTTATTATTCGGGTCTGGCGGGTAGGATTGGCAGGTTTGACGGGTTTGGACCAGTTAGAGGAATAATAAAAAAAGGAACAATCGAACAATGTCCAAGTAAGGACGAACAATAATTCGAGTCTCGAGATTTCCCAAAATCTTACGGGTGGTGACAACAAGACGACATGGGCAACTTCGAAATTGTTCACCTTTTTCGAGAAGCCACGAATGAGATGGTCGATCGACTTTTTCTGGGTCTGGCTCCTGGCTTCTTAGCTTCCAGTGGCTCTCATCGCCAACCAGGGTTGCTCATGCAGTCTAGGTGGTTTTGAACGCCCCTTATTTCAGGTTGTTATTGCCTTTTCGTAAGTAACACTGGCCCATTAGTGGCCTATGCGGGAACCGACCCCCCTAATAACCTTAGTAAAAATAGAGATTTTAGCGTATCCAATCTCACCTGGGCATGAATGTATGGATGTCCATATCTATTTCCATAACTCCTAGCCCATAACCATCTTAAAACTTGCAACACTTTGCCGTTCGAAGTTACAAAACCTACATGACACCTCCTAGTTCGTCAAGGACAGGTGCATAATACCTAACTGCCTGTTATCTTGAATGCCCTTTCTACCTACTTAAGTCTTCCTGTAAGCCAACAAGGTAAGGAGATGATTCTACACAACCAATCGTGGTAATGGTAATAATATGGAGATAACCAACGTTCGGGTCATACTACCTTACAGGGAAAGAGGCGAAATCCAGACAGTTCTTTTGACCTACCTACCTAACCTATTCCTCAAAAGTCGAGTTTCATTGAAGGTTAGGTCGTATCCATATCCGTCCGCATCGATCGAAAACATAACTGAATTAAAGAACACGCATTCTAAATTCGAGGAACCGGTCAACGGGCAAGCCTACTCGGACTATCACTACCGGAGAGTTACATCCAAGTATTTGAGTTTTCACGTACGATCATTATCTCGAAATGGTCAATAGAGCTGAAGATGGATTGGATCTCTCGTCTCTCGGCACGGTAACCTCCCCCGCCTTGGCGCCGCTCTGCATTCTCTTCCCCACACTCCCCCATCTCCTCTCCCGCTGGTCTACTTCGTAATGGGAACCTCCATATGCACGTGTGAGGTTGAACTGGGTGGAACTGGTGGTGAACCAGCATTCGAGTCCTGGCTCAAGGTGAACTATCTCCATCGTTATCAACGTTTCTCTCTGCAGGCTATAGGTTACTTTTGGATGAATAGTACAACATATGTGCTTCTCTTTATTATTTCCTGTTGTCACAGAATATGACACAACAGGAGTTAGGCATCATTTAGGATTCTAAGCCCTACCTAGAAGACGTCATATAGACTTAATCAGTACGACTCCCATACTACTTGATGCAATCCCAAAGTCTATACAGATTACAAAGATCATCGTTCACTGAGAATTTTCAATGTTCTTCTTTTGCTATCTTCAGTAGGTAGTAACTTGAAGACCCCAACCACCTGATTACACCGCCTCTTTATTACCGTCGCAAACGAGGCATTTCACCTAACCCAGGCTAATGCTCACCGAAATGGGATATTCCGTACTTGGAAGCCCTCTATATCATGAGCACATTTCAATGGACCCCACTTGGTATTGGAGGTTTCTTGCTTTGTCTCTTATCACATGCCTCGATATACGATTATTCCTAGACGCGTCTACGCAACATATGCAGGTCTTAAGCTAAGCTCCTTACGTGTAGAACCATCAATTTTCACCTTACTGCATGGAGCTCTATCTCGACTCAGGTGTATATCAAGAAGTTGATGGATCTTTCATATGTGAGTTCATGACTTATAATCAGGCCATTGTTTGTAGTCCTTGGAGCAGCAACCCCGGCAACCCCGGCAACCCCAGCATCCCCGCAAGTCTTCAAGTCCTCGGTTATTTTACCGAGGCCGATTTCGGCACCATTCCCGCCGGGTCCCCCGAAAGCTTCTCCGAAGTCCCCGGCCCTTAGTTGATTAATACCCCATGACATCGATATACTTGTTACTTATCAGCTCCGAACGAACGTAATATAATTTAGACTCTCTTGAAACTTTTTACCGAGCACATTCTGACAAAGGCGCCGACCCTGGTCTCACTTCTAGTTGGATATTGAGTGATACCTGGTGAATATCCTTTGTCCTAATCTTTACACACAATACGGCAGCCTTCTTAATACTATGTCATATGGAACGAAAGTTTACGTACTTATCTTATCAAAAAATAATCTGTGATCACATCTTATACTTGTTGAGAATTGCACAAAAAGCCCCGCAGTAATTATATTGATATAATTACTTCGTACTTCTCGTTCCTAATAGATGTATTTTTCTACTCGCAACACAGAGAAATATTAAGTAAAAACAGGCTTCATCAACCATTCCCATGGGATTTCCTATTTGTATATGCAGATCGTTGATTATTATCCCACTCGGTGATAACGTCAATACAAGACTACGGACAGCTACTTGTGTCTGCAATGATATGTATCTCCTTGACTGGCAGAAGGCAGCAGGAGCAGCAAATTACTATCAATAGAAACATATACAGCCAAGACAAAAAATCCACAGGTTCATAATTCTAATGACCACTAAGAATTGATTATAAATGAGGTACATTCTTTGAAATGTGGAAGTATGGGGCATGTGGATAAAAGCTTTTGTACTTGTTTCTATTGATAGTAATTTGCTGCTCCTGCTGCCTTCTGCCAGTCAAGGAGATAACGGGTCATGTCAAGCCTTCACAGTCACCTCGGACTCTTCTTGTTATTACAACATGCAACTAGGCATATGATAGAAATATTTTTTAACTAGACTTGTTAAAGTTTCTCATATCGATATTTTCGCAATATTTCAAACTTATGTCAGATATGTACTTGAAGTTACTTGTTGACGAGGTTACCCCGTTCCCATATTAAAGAAACTTAATGGAATCGTGAAATTAACCCATGTATGGATGTAAGTCACTCGTAGATAAACGTACTTCACTGTTTGATATTTCTAATTGAGACCTTAAAGATAACAGAGTTGTCCCCCCCAAAATAACTTTCTATTCAGCATATGGGAATATTTTCAGGGGAGTGCTGTAGAAGCGTATTGGATAGAATATCATGAAGCTATTCCTGTATGAACCACACAATCCCATGGCCAACCCAACTTAATGACATGCCGGTTCATCGTATAAATATAACACCTATACATACCAGGGCTAGGTACCTACATGTACCTTATTGAACTGTGTCCTAAAGGTAGCCATATAGCTACTGAGGTAAGACATACCCGCGCATCTGTAATGGAAGCTCATGAACCTGGTTACTTAGATACATATAGGCAGTGACTTTGAGGTCAGTCGATGGTGGAAGCTACGAAGCTTGTTCCAATACTTCAGGCAACTAGTATAATCACATGGGATAACGATGGACTGTGATTTCCCCTGTGTGACTTACCTCTTGGGCAGCTGTTGCCGTAGTACTTAATTCAACGTTGATCATAGAGCAAGCACGAGAGATATAGGTACCAACTTAGAGTAGCTTCTATTCACCGTGCTTTCCCTGGTAATCTCCCTCCTAGTGTACGACGCCAGGAGTTCTTTCCTCTCTATCAAAAGGTGATATCAGTGGGAGTAAAGCTTTCCTCAGTACTGCCGCGTGAAAGTTCGACACTTAACTTCTGACTTTACACGTTCCACTCTGCTGTGTAGATACACACTTTCTTTCTCAACACCTCAATTTCACACTCGTTTCAACGTCGTGCAACTCGTTTTCAGGTGATTTTTGAACACCAAATAGACCCCATTCTCGTTCATCTTTAAATACCGATACTATTCAATCAAGAAGAAAAGAAATCGTCATGGGTGCTTTGACAAAAATTCTTGTGGCGTGCCTTATGGCATCGTTCCACGGAGTGTCCAACTGCGCAATCATTCCGGTTGCTAACAAGCATGGTCTCGTTCGCGGTTCTGCTCCCAAGGTTGAGGCTGTCCCTCTCACCACCGTCGGTACCATCACAGAAAGCAATGTTGTGTCCGAGTCATCTCACATCCTATCTAATGTTACTACCCAAGGTGTTGGTCTCGTAACTGCAGTTCCTTCCGGATCGTCTTCTGTTCGTCCAACTCGTACTGGCGAAGATACTAGTGGACGACCTAGACCTTCCTTCACTACCTCGCATGTGCATAGTCCCATCATGACTGAAATTCCTAAGGACAATGTGGCTGTTCTGGATTTCGAGTGGTTGAAGGGTAGGGACTCTGACCGTCTAGCTCTACAATATCAAGAGGTAACTGACGATAATAAAGATACCGAACTATCACCACGAGATAACTTTGATGGCTACGGATATGGCTCCAGCACCGCATCCCCTGCCAATGGTGGCTATGGTAGCTCTCCCGGAACGACGAACTTACCCCCTGGTGGATATGGAGACCCACCATCCTCTCCCGCAATCGTCGACCCAAGTGTTGTCACGGTGCAAGACCCGGAAACGGTGACCGTCTCTCTGACAACGCAATCTCTTCCATCGCCTGCTTTGATTCTCCCTACAGTTGCGACTGTTGTAGTTATCACAGAAGCTACCCCAAGCACAACCGTGCCGCATGCAGCAGTGCCAGAAGACGTTACGGTGACCGTCCCTGCAGCGCAACCCACATCGTCTATCTACTTGTCGATTCATACTCAGGAATACACTACTGTCGTAGTGCCGGCCGAGTCTACCCATACCACTCAAAGCTACGTTTATACAACGGTCACGCCATCATCATCGGCACCACACGGCAGTTCCAGAACCATCGTGATCGTGCAGCCGTCGCCGACAACAATTCCAGCCCCGGTACCTTTGAGTACGAATGCTGCTCCCCATGCAGCTAAGCCGAACCAGTGTCTCTTGATTGTTGCTGCGGCCTTCGGCTCTATCGGTACCTTGATGTCAATCGCGGTCGGTGGCCCTATGTTACTTCTAGCATCGAACAATAAGCACAGCAATGGAGGACAAGCCAAGGATTCGAAGATCGACAATTCCCCCGAAGGACGTGGAGGCTCTCAATGCGCTACTCAATGAGTCTCAAGACCCAGTGATCACTTTCGCCCATATTTTATGAAGAAACGTATTCATAAGGAGGAATGATTGAAATAAATTTCGGAAGGTAGCTAAATGGTGGTGTTTAAGGGGGAGAAGAAAAAAAGCTACGATTCGAGATTTCTTGGAAGCTGGACCACAGATTGCATGGCAGTATTGTTGCCTGCCGCAAAGATTAATAATTCGCTTGTCACTTGTCACTTGTCACTCGCTGAGATGACCCTTTTTAATTCTCCAGTTACATTATGCAAGATCTTTATGATCTGCATATGCATGCAGTTCAATGCGATTACATACTGATCTGACAACCGAGCGGCCCTATGAATGTACCTAAGTGAGATGACCTACAATCCCGCCTCGTGCAATCTGAACACGCCAGACTTATGTACAGTTCTTAACATTAATGTGCTACAAAGGCTCTTACTCGGCTGTTCTAATCTAACAGTTAGTTGCCTTATTTACAAAAACATCGGGGCAATCTTCCACGTCCCACCTAGCTCGTCTTATCTCCGCGTCGCCTAAATCGGGGCTGTCTATCGTACAACCCTCGCCGAGATCTCCTGTTCGTCTCTCATTCTTACCCCCCCATTCCCACCACACGCAGAGAGTATGCGTTTTCGAACGATGCGCAGACTCGGATATACATATATATATGTATATCTACAACATCAGCAGATCCCCGTTACTCCCCACGCCCTGCGCGGGCTGGAAGACCTGCTGCGGAGCGTACTGGTTGACGACGTAGGAGGCCTCGGTGCCGGCGCCGCCGAAGGAGGAGTCGCCGGCCTCGTGGATGCCCATGGCGGCCATCTGCTGGCTGCCGATGCCGGCGAAGTACGCGTCGGCGTCGTTGACGGCGTGGGCCATGTCCGTCTCTCCGGCGGCGGCGGCGGCGGCGCCGGGCTGCTGGAGCACGGCGGGCTGCCCGCCCATGCCGAACATGCTGAGGCTCTTCTGCGCCTCGAAGGCGGGCAGGTTGCTGGACGTGGGCACGGCGTGCTTCTGCAGCGCCGGGGAGTCGGGCAAACGCCTGGGCCGCGCGCTGCGGAAGACGGTCTGCACGGGCTTGAGGTAGATGGTCGCGAGCGTGCCGACGTTGAGGCACATCTCCTCGAGCGTCTGCGGGTCCAGCTTCTCGGACTCCGCCGTGATGGGCGGCTTCTCGCCCATGACCATCTGCTTCGCCACGTTCATGTCCGTGCTCAGCAGCCGCCAGTACATGTACGCGCGGTCCCGGAGGTCCGGGTTGTCCGTCTCTTCCGTGGCCCACTTGAGGACCTTGGGCACGAGATCTTGGCCCTTGGTGGGGCGCTGGATGAAGAGTTTCACGGTAGCTGTTAGTAGGGCCAGTTGCACTTCGACGGGCTCCTCCGCGAACGAGTACAGGAAGTCTTCGAGTAGGACGTCGCTGTTCTCGATCCGTGCCGCGTACTGCCCGATAACCCAGACCATTGCCGCCTTGGCCTCCGGCTCGTCTAACGAGTCGAGATGCTCGCACAAGGTACCGATGATCGATTCGTACTGGTTCGGGTATTTCCGGAAGATGTTGCGGA
Organism: Jackrogersella minutella; assembly: GCA_022578535.1. NCBI lineage: Eukaryota > Fungi > Ascomycota > Sordariomycetes > Xylariales > Hypoxylaceae > Jackrogersella > Jackrogersella minutella. The sequence continues at coordinate 25,498 of MU388428.1, forward strand.
TGACCACGGTAGCCTCTTGGACGATATACGGCACTTTGGTGGCGACGAGCTCGAGAAGAAGATTTATGCATCGTCTCGCCGCTGGCTCAATCTTAATGGCCAGCTTGCCGATGGCGCGCACCGCTTTCCGCACGAAGTGTACGTCAACTTCGGTCGCGTACTCTCTTAGTTCCGTTAATACTTCGTCGATGTTCTTCTCGTTGGCGAGCATAAATATCAACTCAAGCTTCGTAACCTTGACGTAGATGGGGTCATTATACTTGCAGAAGAACACTCGGATGTCGTTGCGTAGAACGTCGGGTCTTCGTTGAAGTATGAGTAGCGCATTCCGAAGAGCGAGATATTGCACCTCCGGACCCTTCGCTAGCAACGTCACCAATGGCGGAGATAGCTTTCGGCATAATGCCGAGACCTGCTTCTCATCTGCGATGTAGTTCATCAGGTACAAAATCACTCGAATGCACGTCAGTACCACGGCAGAGTTTGAATGAGATAGTCGAGGCGCTATGCGCTCAGCTAGTAGAGTCGCCTCTCCAGACTCCTGAGGCACGTAGGACATCAAGGCCTCGAGAATATAAGTTTGGCCCCATCTGATTTTACGTTAGCTATAGGTAAACAGTGGTAGAACAAGGCACCACCAACTCAGAACAGTCCGGTAAGATGGCCACCATCTTGGAAGCATTGCTGTAATCGATGGTAAGTTTGATGGAGTCGCTACGCTCCCAAATATCCATCAATCCAGCCAATGCGCTGGCGACCACTGTAGGATTGTCGTCTCGTAGTAGCTGATTAAGCCTATCTATGAGATCGGACTGTTCAACCATGTACTTATCATGGTCGTACAGCTTCGCGACACAGAAAGCGGCCGTCTTTCGCACATAGGGATCGGCGTCTCGGAGAAGCCGTTTGACGATCGGAACTGTAGCTTCGACGAACTCTTTGACGTGAACGTAGGACATAGTTCGAAGAGCTAAAGCTCGGACCAACGGATTCGTATCTTCCATGTCCTACAGAAGGGTTAACCATTTGCTTATTATACCAACCATGTCCATCGCAAGACCTACATGCTGTAGGAATGGGATTGCTTTTACAGCAATCTCAGGGCGCATCCTCGCGTAGTTGACGAGAAACAAGAAGCACCTACATCATCCTCCTTATTAGCATCTTCCTTAGACTGGGTGATTTTAGATCAACACGGGCGTACATCTTCTTGATTTCTAAACTCTGAATATGCATGCAACCTATGATGTCCGGAAACAGAGATACCATTTCGTTGTTACTCATGGTCATGTTCGCGACGATCTTCTTCAGAGCTATCTTCTTCTGCGTGAAGTTCTTATCCTTCTTTCCACCGCTGTTCAACTCGAGTCGCAGCTCGGCGACTTTGCCCTGTATAGTCATCGGTCGTAAGCCATAGTCCGGGGGTATATATGCTAGAAACATGGCCATTACAAGCGACGGGGCAGGTGGATAGGATCATAATGGGTTGGGATGGTCCCGAAGGTAGTAGAGCGACGAGAAACGTGTGCCGTTTTGAGATAATCGCCGAGATGGAGAAGCTTCGGTGAACTGTGGTAGATATATATATATAAAGGGTAATTCTTCTCAATGTATTGAATTGGGAATGAATGTGACACAGGTAGAAGATGGGATAGATGGGGAAGATGTGAATGGGCGCAATGGCAGGATCAGATATGGTAGTAAAGGAGAGAATGATGCGGATGCGCTTACACGAGCGAACAGCTTCGAGTCCCCTCCACCTTGGGAGCTCGACATGGTGGTTTAAAGTTGGCTTTTGCTCTTTGTCGGAATTGCCTCTTTAGTATCGTTCGATGTGTCGACTGGTTGGCTGAATAGGAGCTGGCGTTCAGTCGATAAAGCGCCTAGGCAAAAGCAGCAACAGGGCTTGAGCAAGGAAGTAAAGACAACTGTGGCTACCCCTCACACAGAGCTAGGAAGACACTTGGGTTGACTAAAAAGTGAATCGTATCCTTTCATATGCCTTGTAAATGCAACCATCCAATCGCAAGGGTTCGCGGCGTCGGGAGACAACAGTTGGTATTGGACGGGAGGTTGAATGCGATGCGCATAGAATCTTGGCCCTGTCTGATCGTAGGGATGTTCGCGTGAATGATTTACCGTCGATCCGGGATGTAAAAGAGAAAACTGGCCAGGTTTTACGCGACGACAGTTGTTGAAGTCTCAAGAAGACATTTGCATCTGAAGGAAAGATGGCGGCCCCTCCATACAATTCGACGGTAAGAATTAAGAAACTAAGAAGTATTAATGTTTAAAAACCCCCTGAAGGCGGAAAGTTGGAGCTTCCGTTGCGCTTGCAGGGATCGACATTCGGACCACACGGGAAATATGGACCAGCTTTCAGGGTACTTATTTACTAGGTACTTTCATCAAACGAGGCTTTGTCATCCATCCCGCTACGACGGTTATTGTGGATCAGCAACTGCTGTACATGCATCATCTTCTTAACTTCATCGAAAACGTTGAAACTTACATGACGAACTATCCGATACGATATCTTTAACCAACAACAACACAAAACATCATCACCCAAGCTTGGAGATATAACTAGAATGTCGTCAAACAATCCCTCTGTCCCAAAATGGGTTGCTGACTTACAACATCCCCCTCCGCCTGTGCCTAAATCGAAAGCTGGCAGCATACCCGATCCGCCTGGCTATCCTTCGCAGTCGACCACATTTTCCAAGGTACATATATACCCTACGAATGGATTGTCTCATACATGGGACTAGCACTGACGATACACGTACAGAAACAAGCCGCAAAGGAACCAAAAGTCCAACCCCGAAAACAACCGACTCCCGAAGAGATGGACACGTTGAAGCTAAAGAAGGCATGGGAAGTTGCGCTCGCGCCCGTCAAGAACTTGCCCATGACGGCGATCATGATGTACATGTCGGGAAATTCGCTGCAGATTTTCAGCATCATGATGGTCTTGATGGCCTTCAAGAACCCTATCATGGGTATCGTCGCGACGAATCAAGCGTTCGAGAGGTTCGAGAGCGAGACCAACAAGGCGAAGATAATACAGGCTAAGCTGGTATATGTCGCTATGCAGATGGTGGCTTTGGCTGTGGGAATGTGGAAAGTCAATGCAATGGGTTTATTACCGTAAGTCTATGCTCATTCATCATACATAACTACCTCGATTCGCTAACTAGGTACCAGGACCACAAGGTCGGATTGGCTCGCTTGGGAGGCCCAAAGAGAATCCTTGGAACTTGCAGTTTCTGCTTTATAGAATTAGAACCATTAATCAACTTAACCATTATCAGACATTGTCCTCTATTTCCTGGACCTCGTTCAAGTTCGTCCCTTTCTCACTCCTTTGCTCGTCTATGCTTTGCGGCGTCATCTTTGTCGAACCGGATGTGGCGGCTGTCTCGCTGATAGGCGACGCGTTTTTTGACTGGTTGTCGGCGGGCTTTACTTGATCAGTCTTGGCGGCAATCGACTGTACGTTCTGATAGGGGCTATCCGCCATTGATTGGACGGTCCATTGTTCTAGAGCACTCCTGTCGTCGGCTTCCACTTTCCGCCCGTGTTCTTGTTGCAGGTTATCGTTTAGGCTATGTTGGCGGTCCACCCACGGGCGCTGCAATATCAAAAGACTCGTTGTTTCTGGAGTTGGTTGGCTTGACGCGGAAGGTTTCTCTGATTGGGGTCCCGCGTTCTTCCCATCTTGATTCCCAGATGGCTCTTGTCTTGGTTCATCCTGCTAAAGTCATGAGCCATTGGTTCCACGGTTAGTGTATACATTATATTACCTTTCGTTGCATGATCTACAATATGTAGTGACTGATCACTAGGCAGTTCGAAAATATGTCGAGGTTCTGTGACTGCAAAAAGGGTTTGCGTTACTTGTCTCACACGATCTAGTTGGTTCGGACCAGAGGCTTGCGTATAGTTTGCTCATCACAAGAAGGTCGTGGGTGTGGTATCTTCTGTTTGGGCTCATATCGAGCAGGCGTGACCAGACTCTTTAAATAACGATTTCAGCCTCCTAATCGGGACGATGACATTCAGTATTGCCCATGGGCATTGCAAGCGAAGGCGACCTAGCCTCAAAAAGGCACATAGGCACACACTTTTTTGATCATCCCATTCTCTATGGTAGATCGAAACATATAGCTTCTCGGGGTCAATTTCAACTCTTTCTCCAAAGACGTGATCTGAACCCCCACGATACATTTTATTTCGAGGTCTTTTGTCTCGATACAGCCCACAGCATACAGGATGACATACATTATCTTGTTAGTCCTACTTGGGGGACACAAAGAGGAAACCATTAAACTTCCCCAGTCAGACAACTTTGGACGGAAGTGTCCCTATTGACTCCGCGGCCAAGAATGGGGTGTATCACCTGTCCTCTAGGCATTGTCAAGTGTGTAAAATAATCAAATTGACACGTCAAAGGAATCAGATGAAGACACCTCTATATTTGACCAACGACCTATCAGAAGTCTCGTCCCGAGCCGTCGGGAGTACACGCTCGTTGCTAGCTGGTATTATTGCAGTGAAGTGTACTTTAACATAGGGCAGATACCGATATTCCTGATGGCCGTCCAATTACCGGCATGGTGCATGGTTGGTGGTGTGCATGAAGAGTTGCAGACAGGTAACCGGGTTATTATAAAAAAGCGGTCTGCCATTGTCGATCACCCTAACCCTCTTGAAATGGTTAACCCTGCACATGAATTCGAGACATTCATCCAGCTTCCTCTCTGCACACCATACCTGCGGGGTGGGTGACATACAATATTTCGAAGCAAGGCTATGTGACTGGACTGTTTATTCGATATCACATTGCAAGTTTTCTTCACTCTGATTATTGTTGAGCCTCATGAAGCTCTTGCTCACCTTTGTTTTTCCGCCATTCTCCTACATGGCTTCGGTTATGATGACCATTTTGGCTTTAGGGGTGGTTAAGGTGGCGTTCCTTGACAATTGGCGTGTTGTGCATGTTCGCCCGCCTGTCAAGTGTGATATTCCCATCTACTAACTCTTTAATATTTAGCAACTTGCAAACCTCATATACCTATCTAGCTTGTTAGAAATTGGTATTGCATTATACCTACTGTTGCATCATAATCTCGCCATCCTGCAAGAGCTGTGCTAACCTCCTATTCCTGAGGAGGATATTCTGCAACACCCTTCACCGCTTCGATGGCTTGCAGCCACCTCGAGCCTAGAACACTAACACACCTTTTGAGGGCAGTACTTGAGACATGCATCCCCCGCGGCAATTGATGCGCTCCGAACGACTGGGGCCACACATGATGCGGCTCTACACTTCCCACCATCTTCACTTGAAAACGTATACCAACCTATCGACATGCTCGGGGGCGTCTTCCGTGGCTCGTCGCCTTTGATAGAACGGTCTAGTCTATGAAGTAGGTTCGGTGTATCCGTGTCTTGAGATGACTTGAGAAAACCGGATGTTAGGCCTTTTGCAACGGAGCGGGATATAGCAGACTGGGCATCAAAACTCCAAATTTCATCTCGGCCGCTACTTCGGACGGACTTGGTATTTCTATCTCGATATCGATGTTTAACCCGGCGATCTCAAACCGTCGTGCATCTGACAGTAACTCCGGCAATAGCTGTCATTTGATCGGCCATAAACTACCTAGATGTATGCCATCAGGCATGAAGGTATATCGGAATGTGAATCTCACCTCTCTGAGTTGCCGATCCTGCAGCTTCCCGTCCCGATATAGGTATTATTTCCGTTGACTTATGAGCCCACTAGCATCCTCCAAATTAGCCAAAGTCTCCCAGCTGACCACCCGCATGCTACTCGTCCGTGGGGTGATCGTTAGGTAGTGTTTCAAAGATTCTTGTCGCCGAATTCCGAGGTGCGATACTGCCACCGCTTTGATCGTCATGATAATGGCGCATTGCGACTGAGCCGGGTCGTACTTGAAGGATCTGTCTTTTTCTATATCACAATGTACGAATTGCCTCGCAAACTATTTCCTCTAGAAGTTCTGGTCCTAGAGCTTGATGGCGTGCCGTGTCCGACCAAGATCGACATGTCACATCCCGGAATACAACCATACGGTTTAGATCTGACTCGGTGAGAATGTTGTCTTCATTACTTCGTGATATGTTATATCACGGTTTTACACTCTGCTCTTGCATGATGGATCTCATTGCGAAACCTTGGGCAAACTCACATCATTCTACCAATAAGACGGACGATCCAAACATCCTCGGCCGATTTACAGCTGAACGGAGTTGAAATATGATATATAATTGTAGGTGTATATTGCTTGACCAATGCTCCAGTCTCGTGAAGTAAGTCGGTGAGGTAACACCTACACCGGTATGAAAATCTGACCGCACACTAATGGGGGGGGGGGGGGGGGGGGGAGGGGTGGGGGGGGGAGGGGGTTGTGTTGTGTGATGGTTGTGTAAAATAATTGTGTTTGTGATATATTTTTTTTAATATTGTGGTGTT
>MU388429.1:0-41297 GCA_022578535.1 Jackrogersella minutella
ACCGCAATCCACCAAATCGAGGGTGCTGGTGCATCATAAGTAACGCAATCCACATGGCCGGCTGGTGGAGTGGATTGCGTTACTTGCCAGCCTGGTATTGACTTGATTATCTGACTGAATGAGTGATGGGGGAAGTCCTTCTTACATACAAGTCCATGCCACGACACCCTGTACTGTACCTGAAGGCAGTCCCTTGACTACTCACTTCAGCAGCGTTAGGATTATAGCCCCTTGAAATCCGAAGACAGAAGAAGTTGAATGCTTAAATCCTACAAGCTCTACATATATCTCTATAAAATCTAAAATCTTTCTTATCTCATCATGAACCTCTTACCATGCCTCCCATTTCTGCCCTCCGATAGCCACGAGGCGGTTGAACAGCTCGTCTCTCATCGGCAGTGCCGTCACGCGCCGCACGTCGCCAGTTCTATCCGTGATCTCCAGTCCGTCGGCCACCTCCCTACCTAGAGACCAACCCACCACAATTTTAGCCTTCCATCCATAACCGCCGACCTTTTTGAGCCCGGAGATGTCGTTGATGGCCATGGTCCACAGCGGGTGTAGGTCCTCGCGCTCTGCGGACCCAATCTTCTCGATTGTCTTGTCCGTGCTGAATGACACCGCCGGGATTGTCGATTTAGTCGTGATGTAGACGTGTCCTTTCTGGCCATTGTGCCGACCCTTGAACTCGAGCGGTCCGGAAACGCGATCGGCGTTCGGACGGGGTACCGCACCTAGACGATTCTTGGCATGGTGAGAACCTGCCTTCGCTCGAGCGTGATCAGTGCCAATTGCCGTCTTGACGGCCCCTTTAGTGGTTCCCTTGAACAGGCTGACGATCCTGTTTCCGCGTTTCCCGTGGTTAGAATCCTTGGCAGCGTCGATGTCCGGCCCACCGGTCTCGTGAGCAGTTTGTGGATCATGCTCTATGGCCTCCCGGAGTTCATCCTCGGTAGCATTCAGCGGTGGCTCTGCCCCCGTCGCTCTCAGTTCGGCGTCGGTGACTTCGATGGGCTTCTCGGAAGGCGGCACGCTGGTAGACGGTGGGGGTGGTAAGGGTGCCTTGTTAACCTCGCCTATACGAAGCAGAGTAAGAGTCAATTGCGCATTAGTCGGGACGCCTTTCAGCACCGTGTTGCGGAGCTCGAGGAGTTTCTGCCAGTGAGGAAACCTATGGTTAAGCCACTTCAATCCGTGATTGATGATGGGATCCCCAAAGAAGCCAAGGCCTGCTCCGAAAGTAACACCTTTCGTGAACATGTACGATGTCACGAAGAGGGAAATAAGAAAGAGTGGAATGATCAAAACGGCAAGCCTCAATCTGTAGATGTCTCTCGGGAAAGGTGATGTCGGCGACAGTGCATTCGCGAACCTCTCCCAAGTATCGGACACATCAGCGATACCATGCATGATAGGTCTCATCTTTGTCCACATCGCAGTCTCGACAGGAACCTTGGTCTTGTCGTGCTTCGGACCTATTTTACCTCCAGCCGCAACATCCTTAGCCTCGGCAGCCGCGACAGCTAATCCTGTAGGGTCGGGCACGGCATCGTCAGGTGATCCTTCTTCCGCCGAAGGTGAGGCTTGCGGATTCTTTCCCGCGGCGCTCGTAACGACTATGGAACCGAAACCATTGACGAAATTACTAGCTTCTTGTTCGACCGCCTCGCCTTTGAAGTTCTGTGGCGCCCCCGTTGAGCTATCAGTACTGCCCAACACTCCGGCTCTGGGTTTCTGCACGCCACCAGATTTACTATCCACCAACGCGAGGGGCGCTGGAGGGAAAAGAACGTCCCTCGATCGCGGATAGACAATCAGGGTGATCAAAGTCAATGTGATGAGCGGTACGATTAAATCAAATATCCAGGCGACGAAGTAAGCCTGCACGCACCTATCAGCATGCGTTGCCGAGGACATCAATCATCAGACTTACCGCGCAGAAACACGAGGTACGTCGAGTCTCACGCCATGAGCGTAGTCGCGCTGTATGCTTGACCGCAGATAGCAGTCCTACTACGACGGTGATGTAAAACCGTTCGAGATTAGCGCGCAGCTTGTCAGGAGAGAACTCCTCCTCGTCGGCAATATTAAGGTCCAGATCCCCAGGAACCGCCGCGGGAACTTCTTTGACATGATCTATTTGCTGTTTCAACCAAACCCTATCAGTATACCAGTCGCTTCATGTTCGACTACTGGGACCTTACCTTATTGAACCTTCGAACAAGTAACCACAGATCCTCGTTACCCAACCCGCCAACCAACGGAGCGGAAATTTCTTCTTTCTTCTCATTCCAGCCCAGATCTGCTACCTCTTCATCATGTTCCCGTTGAGCCAAGCCTTTCTCTTCATGGTCATCTGTTGCTAAAGCATGAGAGAGTGTCGGTTCTTCGGTGAGACTATTCGCAGTGTCTTGCCTCCCTGGATCAGTAAAAGGTTGTGTAGTTGGCGGAATGGGAAGAATATCTATTAGCTTAGTGCCGATAGTATTTTCCCCGGAAGCGTCATCTTGCATTATATCTTCGTCTACAGTCATTTCGCAATAAGAGATGAGTGAGGGCAGTTTTACTAAATCGGCAGGGCTTCAGCTATCTCTGTAAGAAAACAGAGTGAACTATAATAGTTATATCTCGTCTTAAGTACTCCATGATGTCTCATTCCAAGTAATTGGGCAATATTTGTTGTCTCAATATACAGTAGTTGGCCGGACCGATGACGTCGATGGCTCACTAAAGGACAAAGCCCAGTAGTGAAGATCTAGATGCCCTCCGGACTTTTTTAGCGCTACGCGAGGAGCGACCTTTTCTTCTACCTGGGACCAATCATTAATTCGGATTTTGTCTAAATATTCTTCAGCCGCACTTATGATCGATCGATCGGTATCTAGACGGCCGTAGTATCCTACCTATGTAGGACATCCATACGGTACTAGCATTACCGGGCAGCCGGGATAATAAACCTCATTGTTTGAGTCAGGAATTGACACTAATTTCTCTGATATTTTTCAGTCTAGTTCGTCTAGGAGATATATGTAAAGATAAATTGAATTGTTGAAGAGGGAACATTGGTTGGTTCGCTGAATTACCTATCAGATCGTCAAACATTGTCCTCATGTGTTACATTCAGGTACCATTAATATCTCCGACTCCCCACAATGATGACATATATCTTATATGCAGGGTCTTAGCACGGACATCGTCTATGACGACATATGAACATCACGATAGGAGATTTGGTGTCCAGTGTACTTGGAAATAATAAGTAGAAGTGTTTACCAAAAAAAAAGACATAATGTCAATAAACACTTTTATTTTAATATCAAGCCCATTCAACCGCCACATACATCAGGATGCCGCATCAACTTGTGTTCCAGCTAAGCGGTTCTTGCAATAACTACCCTTGGGGAAAGAAGGGAAAACAGTCTCTAGCAGCACAGCTATGTGCGCAGACTCCCGGTATCGATTTCCATATAAAGGATGATGAGTTCTATTCAGAGATGTGGTTTGGCGACTATCCCGATTTCCCTGCCCGGGAGTTAGACACCGGCGAACTGCTAGCTGAAGTGCTGCAACGCAACAAGGAACAGCTCCTAGGAAGGAAGGTTATAGACAAATTTGACAGTCAACTACCATATTTGCCTAAGGTGAGACTTGCTCCTATATAGGAAAAGCTATAGGTCTAGTAGGAATCGTGGCTCACCAACGGTCGCAGATCTTATCAATCGCCAAGGCGCTTCCGTTGCAACTCCACCCCAATAAGGAACTTGCTACTGAACTTCACAAAAAAGAACCAAGCAGCTTCACCGATCCTAATCATAAGCCTGAGATTGCCGTCGCGTTGTCCAAGTTCGAGCTATTCGCTGGTTTCAAGCCGTTAGACAAAATAGCACCCCTATTCAAGCTACAGCCACTTCAGGGGTTCAACCCGGAGCAACCAGATAAATGGACCAACGAGACACTACGGACCGTGACCGGGAATCTGCTGAAATCCGAACTTGAAACAGTCCGAACGGTGCAGACGGGGCTAGCAAAAGTCTCAAAAGACCAACTGGGGGAAGCCGCCTACATCCTAGACCTCCTCCCTCGTCTTCAAGACCAGTACGGCCCAGAAGATGCAGGAAGCCTAGTAGCTCTCCTATGCATGAACTTTATCGTCTTCAATCCCGGAGACGCGATATGGATCCCTGCGGATGGGATTCACGCATACTTGTCAGGTGACATCGTCGAGTGCATGGCACGAAGCAATAATGTACTGAACGTCGGCTTCTGCCCACCCGGCGATCGTAATAACGTGGACATGTTCACAAACACTCTGACATTCAAGGCCCACAGCAAAGATGATGTCTATCTCCCAAGTCAGACGTCAGAGAAGAGTAAAAACGGGAAGACGGTGGTATACAAGCCACCAATGAGCGAATTCGACATGCTCAAGACGGACCTAAGGGCTGGTGAGGTCGAAGAGATCACTGCAAGCGAAGGACCGGGTGTAATGATCGTTACCTCCGGGCATGGGGTGATGTATGCTGATGGAAAAGACTACCAGCTTAAGGAGGGTTTCATCTTCTTCGTAGCGCCAAGAGTTCCGGTCAAGTGGGAAAGCCAGCATGGAATGCAGATCCACATGGCTGTTGTATAGAATAGATTATCATAGAGGGTTAGGTATTGAGATCCATTGACTGGGAATTGACTACAACTATTATAGGCCTGCTAATATTAGAACCAAGTATAACGAGGCCAATCAATTCATAAGTTCATAGATCTATTGATCACTTAGAATTGATTAGTGAGGTTTTGTTGTGCGGGAAATTATGGACAAATGGGTATGTGTAAGTATTATGGGTAAATATTGTTATAACTACTCGTTTCTAATATTAATAAACCTGTAGTACTTGTAGTCAATTGCCAGTTAATGGGATACAGCAATGTCTTGACGATGGGCATGAATTCGATAACGAATAATGAGCTTCAACTTCTGCCATCGTCCAGCAGCATGTCAATTTTTGCATTCAAGGGGTAATACACTCGAAACTACCATAAAATTGATAATACTCATCAAGGCTTGGTTTGAAGGGATTCAGACACTAATTATAAAGACTAGGTACCTAGGTAATTATCAAAGGGCTTAAGTTTCCTTCTACCGGCATTTGGCGTTTCATCCCACAAGTATGTAGCTCCCATTCCTTCACGTCAAATCCACATTATATTGCAACTATTCTTACTATACTACTCTATACTACTCTATCTCCAACTTTTTGTCGATTTCTTGCATTTGTCGCCAACTTCCAAGCTATAACAACCTTGGCATCGCTACCACATCTTCGAATCCCTCAAATAATTGGCGGCAATTAACTGGCTGCAGGCCACCAATGATACCAAATCGAGTATACATCCAAGACACACCTGTCGGGGCAAAATCCAAGCAGGGCAGCTAGATATCTCTTTTAGGCAATTGGTGATGAGGTTTACGGAGGCTGATCTCCCGGTAAATGTCTGTCGACTCCGGCCCCTCACGAGTCGTCTTATTCAGCACGCTTCGTGTGAAGGTAAACGCGGAGTTTGGCATGATGCGGAAGAATTATAAGCAACAGATGATAGGAATTATCCCAGAGATGCAACTGTTGTTAACCCGGAATCGCGGGCAACCGTCGCATCGCGACGGATTCGACGTCGTGTTCTAGATCTACAGTTCTCCAATAAAGGAATAGGATGCCCAGCCGTGTACTTTCAATGCCCCCCGGTGGGCAACTCTCAGAGGCATTTATAAAGACTGATCAACATGTCATGTCGATCCAGTTACCGTTACCATTCCTTACATCTCAGGGGATCGTCAGAGTCGCGACCCATTACCCGCGTCTTTAGTCTTCCGTCGTTTTCAGAAGCATTTCACTAAGCAGCGAATATGGGCTTTGAAAGACTTGGTTGGCTGTTGGCTCTTACTGCCACAGCCGCACCAGCTGCAGCTGCCACGATTCACCTCTGCGGTGACTCGACCATGGCAAAGGGCGGCGGAGGCTCAGGTATACCCACCGAGGGCTGGGGCGAGTACCTCAAGTACAGCTTCGGATCCGACTACACCATCAACAATGCGGCCATCGGTGGAAGAAGCGCGAGGTCATTTACTCGCGAAGGCCGCTTCAACGAGGTAGCCGACGTGGTCGAGTCAGGTGACTGGGTCGTCATCGAGTTCGGCCACAACGACGGCGGCAGCCTGAGCAACGACAACGGGCGAACCGACTGCCCGGGAGACGGCGACCAGACGTGCGAGACCACGTATAATGGCGTTAAGGAGACGGTCTTGACGTACCCGGCATACTATAAGAATGCAGCAAAGCTTTTCCTCGACAAAGGGGCAAAAGTCCTCTTGAACTCCCCCACGCCGAACAACGTTTGCGAAAGTGGCACGTGTGTCGACGATGAGTCTCGATTCGACCTTTATGCTGCGTGAGTACTTGAGCATTGCATAGTTGCTGTCCCTTTTTGCTAAATATTCTACAGGGATGCGGCCGCCCAGCTTGCCAGCCCAGACGTTTTCCACGTACCGCATAAACAATACGCAGTTCAAGCTATGCAAAACCTAGGCGCTGAGACTGTCAATGAAAATTATCCCAAGGATCATACACACACAGGACCTTACATGGCCGATGTCATGGCTGGAACCTTCGTCCTGGGCTTGAAGTGTGGAACTAGTGCGCTCGGACAGGCTGTCAAGAACTCGACCGACTCCTTAACTAGTACTTTCTATGGCCAGTGTATAGCACAGAACAGTTCCGTTCCCATTTAACTCGTTTAGTTAGTACCTGAAAGATTTATATGATGTATTGTCATCATATCACTTGGGCATGATATGTTGTGATCCTATAAAAGGTGTAAATAAATCAACAAGTCGCTCCGGCGACTTGGAATGTTCTGTTGTGGCTCAACGGGTTCTTATGGAGTCCCAAAAAAACTCAACTGCGGATTGATTTTGCGCCGGTATGTTGGCGCAGAATTATGCGATACTTGCGTATTTACTTAGTCTTATTGACTAAAGAGCTGCTGCCTGAGACTAGATAGCCAAAGCTTATGATATGTCAACATATATCTTCCATCTGTATACAAGCTATCCAATCATCTCATCTCGCCGGCTCCTATCGCCCACACAACCTCTTCTCTAAATATCTAAAAGGGAGGTAGAGAACCGCCGTTACGGTGAATGCCATCTCAAATCCTATATCTCCCGACTTCTTCGCAATTGGACCTTCGAACCAAACCTGCGACATGCTGGGGATAACCAGGGCAAAGCTCAGCGCGCTCGCGGCCAGAGCGGCGACTCCCCACGGCAGCCGAGATGCTACGTTCCAGCTGTCCTGACCGTACGTATCGTACTGCCCTCCCCTGAAGACGTTATGTTCGACGATCAGAACCGCCACGAAAGCAGCAGACCAATATCCGATCAGCGCGACGAAATTCTCCAGGCTAGCGAAGAACTCCTCCGCCGCTTTGATGCTGACCGGTATGACAATAGCAGCGACCACGATCGAGAACATGTATCGCGGTATCACTACTAACTGCGGAATCAGAATTTGGAAGTTGAGCGTGATGGAGTACATCGTCGCCGCGAAGTTTCCAAGCAGGGTCAAGGAGAGCACCACCACGACGAATTTCCCAAACCCGCCGGCCCGCGATAGCATCGCGGCTAGCACGCCACCGACTTGCGTCGTGTCGTAGCCCTCTTGCCATTCGGGGTTGCTACTAATAGCCCCTCCGATGGCGGCACCGAGGACCATTAGTAAGATTGACGGGACTACGAGGCCTATAAAACCATACAAAAACAACCTCATACTTGAATCTGGTTAGCTAATTTTAGAAGCACTCGAGATAGACGACTCACGATGAAAATTTAGGATTTAGGTATGTAGTGAAATCCGAAGCTAGGCACGCATATGGGATCATGTAGGATGCAATGATCATGCCGAAGCTAAGGACACCACCAGCGGTCGCAGGCTCTGTTGGTGCTTGCTCAGAAAGCCCCGAACCTCCACACCCGGTGGCAATGACGATAGCTATCAATGCTGGAATCCACGCGTAGCGCTCATAATGGTGTAGCACGTCATACCCGCAGAATGAGATAAGTAGGGCTAACACCCCTATTATGACTATCCCTACTGCTGGCGTAAGAGAGCCGCCGGCGACAGCCGACAGGCATTGACCTCCGATGACGCAAATGACGACGCAGAAGCCTGTAAGTGTGGCGAGGTTCAAGATAACTGGCACGGAAACTAGATATCTTCCAAAGGAGAAACGAGCCTGTATCATCTGTCGCAAGCCAGTCTTGGGACCCAAGGTACCGAGATAGGCTGGGATGGCAGCAGTCAGGAGGCAGAAGAACAGGATAACCAAAGCACAGTCTCTCAGACCCAGGCCATAAGTCGGGCCAAGCATACCAAATGTGATGCTAATCAAGATATCAGCAAGCCGTCATCCCCTGACTGATGGTATGTGAGGTGTCAATGACTTACGGCAGGAGGTTTATGTTCATGCTTGCCCATATCCAAAAGTAACTCATATAATTGGTAGCGGTCCGGTCTTCCAGCGCTACCGGCATAACTCCTCGCTCTTCAATCGGACTGGCTGATATGAAGTCTGCCCAAATACCTCGAAGGGTTACCATCGAGGTGCGAGCCTTCGGCTCGGTAACATCACTCTGCCCAAACACCTTGTCGACATGCTTGTTGCCTACTATCGTCTCGTTCCCGTCCTGCTCATGCCCGTGAAACATCATGACGGTCTCCACTTGAGACGCAGATGTGCGTTATTTATATGTGATGTCTAATAGGGAATTATAAGACTTTCAACAAAGCTGTGTAGAATTGATCAGCCCTAGTTCCAGTTCACAAGTCCCCCCCTTTATCGGGGAGGTTGACTCCGGAAACCTGAAGGCCGATGACGCAGCACAGGTACAGTATGATTTAGGTAGCAAGCCGCAGACAGCAAGGCAGATAGATAGCTTCTGGGCGGCAATCGGTGTTAATGTCCGGCCGTATAAACGGCCTAAAGTCTCGGGATTTGGACACAAGAAGCTTATCTCTCGATGCGCAGAAATCCCTAGAAGGATCGGCAAGTAGGGGTCATCATGTGCAACTGCAAGTACCCTCTCAACGATCTAGAAGCCAAGAAGATGCAGGGGCTTATTCTAGTGTAGATGGGAACTGTAGGGTCTGTAGTGTAAACTGCTGGACTTTAAATCGAGTGATGTAATCGCCACAAGAAAAAAATAAAATATTTTCTTTTAGTTCTTTTTCTTTTCTCACCAGAGCCTAGGTTCTCCGTACAGTGTTTTTCGCACTACATTTACATAAATATTTGACAATTCACACTGTCTAACTGAGACATCCATGGCTACCTACATTCCAGAGTGAATCTCTATAATCTGTAATCTTTACCGAAAATTGATCTTTGCATACTTACTTACACAGGTACCTAGTACATTGTTCTCATCTATGTACTTCATCAACACGACGGATACAATACATTGCTTTGAATGTTAGGGAAGTCTGATGAGAGAAATTCAAGGGGTATGGATATCGGTTGTGCCTTATGCTTGAACTAGATCCTCAATTACGAGTAGCCTTTACACGATATACATAATGCATTTCAATCAGGTAGCCTTTGAAATATTTTAAGATGTAACTCACTTCACTTAAATCACACCGTTATACCCTGACGATCCTTACGATCTCTTGCTCTCTCAGCAGCCCCCCTCCCCGCAATCCTCCCCATCACGGTCCCCATAGTCAAACCACTACCTCCGGGATAATTATCCCAAAATAAACCCCCGAGCAGCTCGCCGGCACACCAGAGGCCGTCGATCCTACTCCCGGTAAACTCGCTTACGACCTCGGCGCCGGCTGTAGCTGCCAGGCCTCCGAACGTAAACGTGATGCCGCACGTCACCTCGACGGCTTGGAACGGGCCGCGCTCGATAGGCATGGCCCAGTTAGTCTTGCCTAGGCCCAGGTACCTCTCTGTTCCCTGCGTCGACATGCCGTCTTTCACGCTCGGGTCAAACCACTTCTCGGGGTGTTCTCGCCGGAAGCTCTTGCAAGCTTGGTTGAACTCGCTAATAGTCTCGAGGAATCGATTCTTATCCCTGAGTCCTTTCGTCACAAGTAAATCCGCAAGCTGGTCGATCGTTTCTGCTTTTAAATTTGTGGTCACGTCGTCGCCGTACTCTTCCCCTCGTAGGAGCTTGCTGCCGTCTGCGTCCCACACCTGTAACGCGATGCCCTGCGGCTGCTTCAAAATCTCCTTCCCGAAGACGGCATATGTGAAGTTTCGTAGATCGAAACCCTCGTCTACGAAACGCTTCCCGTCGATATTCACCATGACGCCGAGGGGGTAGCCCGACTTGGTGTACTGGTTCGTCAATGCGCGGTTTCCAGACGCGCGGGGCGAGTTGGCGTCCCAGGCTACCGAGTGGCAGCCCGAGTAATTGCCCTCCAGCTTCGCCCCAAGCCTTTTCGCCATCGTATGGCCATCCCCTGTGTTATACTTGGATCCTCGAACGTGAGCTAGATCCCATCCAGGACCCAGGTATTGAGCGCGCAACGCCGGGGAAGCTTGAAAACCACCGCTCGCTAATATGACTCCTCCCCGGGCACCGACGGTCCTTAGTCTCCCTTCTCTAAAGACTTTAACGCCGATTACCTCGTTCGTCGTGGGGTCGGCGATTAGATCAACTGCAGGACAGTCGAAGTGGATCACCACACCATACCTTTTTGCGTTATTGAGATGGAATTCGAATAATTCCTTGCCCTGACCTAAATGGGGCATAAGAACAGCCGCACCAAAGTAAGATTTTCAAATAGGTGTCTCACCGGCCATAGTCAAGACCATACCACCCCAGAATTTGTATTTCCCATCAACAAAATAGGCTTGCCTATTGAAAGAAAGCATGAATCGAGCGCCATTATCCGTCAACCATTGCACAGCTTCCCTCGAGTTGTCTACCAATATATCAGCAAGCACTGGATCGGCTCTGCCTTTAGTAACTCGGTTTATATCCTTAAGCCAATTAGTACTATCATTAAAATTGAATATCGTAGTTAAAGCTCACTGCGTGGAAATCGGTTTTTGTATAAGGCACCATGTCAATCCTATCGATCAGATCTTGCGGCAAGCCCCTCGTGCCGTCGGAGTGGAAGATGTTCGGCAGCAGGTCCTCCAAGCCGTCGAAGCAGCATCTGAACGCGGCGGCCGTGTAAAACGAATTTCCGCCCGCATCCTCGCGCGGAGCTTTCTCAACTAGACAGACCCGAGCGCCGGACTGCGCTGCAGTAGTAGCGGCAGTAAACCCGGCATTCCCTCCACCGACAACCACAACGTCGAAACTTTCGTCGAAAGACATTTCGTGGTGGGAAATGATGCCGCCTAAAATGATATGAATTGTTTTTCCTTTCTGTTATCCACGGAGGGGGGAGGTCCTTGATCAATACCGAAAACATCCGAGCTACTCCAACCTACCCCAACTACTACCACCCATAGAAACCTTCACGGGGAAACCTAAGTAGTTTTACAAAGATGAAACCATAGATGCAAACGCTGGGTCGGAATCGAATACGACCTCATAAGAGAGATCTTTCACCTGATAGCTCAATGTGAATCTCAGGTCGGAACATTAATAGCCGTCAAATTGCTAGGTGCATAGGTGCCTAGGTAGTCATCTAATCATACATGTTACAGTGGCAAGGCTAGATCATCAATTCTTGCCGTGCCACATGACAGGGATCAATACAAGACCTCGAGCTCAATATCCCATATCTTGTTCCTTCTCCTTGACTGACAGATCTACGGCTCTATGCCAATGTCTGAGGCGACCTCGCACAACCGCCTCGTATTCCGGCATGGTCATGATGGCCCTCCCGAAAGAACCAGAGGTGCTTCTGGTAGCCAATAGGGCTGTTGCTGCATCTACCCGATTCAAGAGCCCCGCGGTCTGTCTGTCGAAGTAGAGTCCGCAGTGGCGCATCTCCTCCAAAAGATCTAGCAGTCCGGTCAGATCTCCGCGGCGAGTCCAGTAGATTTCCAACAGTTCGTTATAGAAGGGCGTCGATACACCGAGGATGTAAGATTCTAGTCCTAGCTCCTTGATCCGGGGGAGAACCAAGAAGGAGAGAGGCGACGGCGCATGAAATGCGGTGTCTAGACGTCGGAGCGCAAGCAGAAGGTATGCTGGGTATAGCGGCCCGTGGACATAGAGACTTAGTTCCCGCGGAGGGGTATCATCTTCGGTAGCTAGGTTCTCTGTCTCCTCCGGTACATCCTTCGGGGCGTCGGTGTCATCGAGGACAGCACCAGATTCTTCAGAACTGCTAGCCGTCTCCTCGGCTATATCCTCCTCCTCAGTCTGCGGCACAGATGGCTCCGTATCTTTAGGTGTGCTCCTATTAATACCGAGCCTGGTCGGCATCGTGAAGACCTCCTTCTCCAAGACATCCCACAGTTCGAAGTCGGTCTTCGCATTAGTGATCAAGCCTTCGACACGGGAGCGCTCCGGCTCGCGCTTGGCCTCCAGCTCGATAGTGCGGTTGTAGGTGTGAGGGGGAGCTTTCCAGCCATCGTCGACGTAGTTTTCATTTTGACTGGCTGAGACGGGGGTCCCATCGAATGCGATTTCACCGTTATTTTCATCCTTGCCGCGCATATTATACCCTGTAGTTGAGCTCTCAATGGTATTGAGGGCTTTGCTGGCAGCAGCGCGGAGCTCGGGTGGAAATCGCAGAAGAGCCTTGTTGCGGTCTCTCGCAGCACCGGCGAGGAGACCAGGGGCGGCAATGGTAGCTGGACGGGACTGACCGGCGTCCTGTGCAGCTTGTTCCATAATGAGCATTGTAGAGCGAGTGGCTTTGAACCGGGAATTTTCATCACTCAAGGTGGGCTTGAGGCCGCGAGCTTTGATGTCGGCAAAAATACGTTCGAATATTAGTCTCTCGGATGGAGTGATAGTGCCGCGTTGAATAGGTTCCGACGTGAGGGGTTGGTCCCCTACTTGAAAATCGAATGGTATGTCATCCCTCACTCTCGGGCGACGAGTCGTGGTATGTAACGAACGAGCAAAAGCGATAGATTTTCGAGGGTTTCCTCGTAGGATCGTCCTCGTATGGTATAGGAAGGGCAAAAGGGTCGACGACATTCTGAGAACACGTCAAGGTGCAATGAATTCGAAGTCGCAGATGTCCACCAATATTAGGCTTTATGTTTACATCAATTGTCTGGCAATGAAACGAGTTCTAAGTATTAGCGACGTGATATTCGTGATGTTGAAAAATGTAAATTTCAGTTGACAATTTCGATTTTTGCGCGAAACTAGCTGTTTCCTTATCGATAAGAGGTGGGAGGTGCCCGTTTGCAGGAGTCGATACCTAGCAGGGGTATTTAGGTAGGTACCCCTGGACCCTGTCACCTTTACCATCCCCAACATCCTTAAATGAATTAAAAGTTGAGTAGCACGATAAATGGGGGAAGCTTGCCTCCGTTATAGTCAAAATTGAAAATAATTACAATCCCGGGCGAGTAGTCTTCTTTTGAAAAGGGGCATGGGGAATTGGACTGATTACATAAGGAAAATTCATTTACTGGGTAATAAGTATATACATCGTTAAATGCATATACCTTACTATAAGAAATAACAGGGGTACGCGTTAAGGCATGACTTCGCGTTGGCGCATCTTAAATTCTAAAGTGATTTTCGTTGTTCATCACCTGGTCGCCATAACGATTCATATCTACGCGACAGTAGTGCAGCTTCGGCTCATGGATATTCATCAAAATTCAATCTTTCTGGGCCACAATTATTGGCTGAAGAATACCTTTTACGACAAGTTTGTTTCAGTCCGTACTACGTAGACCTACGCGACCAGCTGGAATAGAACACAAATTCACACTTCATCAAACAATCTTCAACTTTCTTTCACGCTCTCTGTCTGGACTAATTCTTAACAAATTTGTCTAGGGATATTAGGTCATAGCCAACTAATTATCCCCAGCCTCGGTCTCTAGACACTTTTGATTTATTTTACCAAGATGGCTCCCGAGCTCAGTACCTTCGAGGCGCGAAGGAGAGCGAATGTTGTGAACAATGCCAAGCTGTTAAAAGACTCGGCCGAGGCCGCCGCCAAAATGCGCAGGGCCGCGGCTCCGCCTCCGAGATCAGCCGCTCCCAAGAAGCGGAAAGCTGCTGAGCCCGCTCCTCGCACTCGTGTGATGCCCACCCGCCAGAGTGCAAGACTCGCGGGAGCTGGTTCGGACTCAAACGATGCTAGTCTCAAACTTGAGGATATCCCCACGGAGCTGAAGCCGCCCGCACCCAAGCGCATTCGTACAAGTGGCGATTTGCAGCTCTCTGATCTTCAAGTCGAAGGACAAAGATGGTCAAGCACCGGCGCGCTGGCTTCCTTCGTTCAGGGCGCCCAACCTGGGGTTCGGACATTCACCGAGGAAGATATCAAAGAGACTTCGGATAGCAAGCTTTTGGACCTAAGGAAGGAGATGGGCGATCTCAAGCTATACGAGGGCTGGGTACCGAATGGTAAGTTGTTAAATAGGTTATAGTCGCACCTATTGTAACGTCGTAGCACTAACCATACGCAGATATCAAGATTACCCCTGAACGTGTCTATGCTCTCACTTTTCATCCAATACAGGATAAACCAATTATCCTAGCAGGTGACAAGAAGGGGACCTTGGGGTTCTTTGATGCCTCGCAAGAGACGCCCAACCAGCCAGACGAGGATGATGAGGATGTCGATATTCCCTTACCACAAGTGAGCGCCTTTGAAGTGCACAGTAGGACAATCTCTTCCATAAAAGTACCCACGTTCGACCCGAATTCGGTCATCACCAGTTCCTACGACTCGTCAATACGTTGCCTAGATTTGCAGTCCCAAGTCAGTAGTCAACTGTGGCAACCCGATGACGACGACGTAGATGTGGGCATTTCGTGCATCGACGTGTCACCCGAAGATAAAGACACAATCATCTTCTCGACTTTAGATGGGAATCTAGGAAGAATAGATAGGCGCTCAAAAGACAAAGCAGATATGTGGAGTTTGTCCGATAACAAGATCGGCGGCTTTTCCTTAAATCCACTGCTTCCTCATCTTGTAGCCACAGCATCCCTCGATCGGACACTCAAAGTATGGGATCTACGAATGATTAAGGGGAAAGGGGAGCTTCGACATCCCTCTCTCCTAGGCGAACATCAATCGCGACTGTCAGTCTCACACGCCTCATGGAGTCGCGGCGGATACCTAGCGACGTCATCCTATGATGACACAATCAAGGTTTACGATATGTCGGACGCGATGAAGTGGAAACCCGGTCAAGATCTTTCCGACGATCAGATGAGACCGGCACACAAGATCCCCCATAACAACCAGACCGGCCGTTGGGTGACCATTCTCAAACCGCAGTGGCAGCACAACCCGGCGGACGGCGTCGAGAAGTTCGCCATCGGGAACATGAACCGGTTCGTAGATATCTACGACAGCGAAGGAAAGCAGCTCGGACAGCTAGATGGTGAAGGTATTACCGCGGTGCCCGCCGTTGCGGAATTTCACCCTACGTTGAATTGGCTTGTATGTATATCCCAGATTCGCCCTTCCCCATTGTCTTTATTGTGAGCTCGGTCTGGACATCTACGCTCCTTGATACGTCACAAAAATGACTGGGACTAACTCGAGGTTTTACAGGCTGGCGGAACTGGCAGTGGCAAGCTATGTCTTTGGATGTAAGGCAGATAGACGAGTAAAAGTGTACAATAACGGAGTAGTCTAAACCCGACACTCCACAGGGTTATATGGCTTTATAAGGTAACTGATCAGTGGCATCCATAGGTAAACCGTATGGGATTTTGCACTGGAGTCTTGGAGTTGGTGGCTTGGAGTCTAGGAATTGAACTCTCGGCCGGGTTAGTCTAGTAAAATAAAGAACTACACTTCAGTTCCATGCTCTCCTGAATATATTCGAAGCAAGCTTCAATTGTTAACTATGAAGACACCGCAAGGCCAATTACAAACCGTTATCGAAGGCGGAGTGCATGTAGAAGCCAACTGAATACATAATACAAAGCAGAACAGAGTCCATTATATGCCCGTTTCGTTTCAGTGTTCCCACTATACTAGCTAGAGGCAGTCGAGACTAAAGATGAAGTCAAGTATAGTAACTTTAATACTGTAAGTCATAAAAAAGCATAGGTAAGCATGTACATTAGGTAGCTTCATGTGCAACCTAGAAATCCATTCTCAGGTACGTCTATCTGTTCGTCGGCATGATGATCACCAATACTAGGAATATATACCAGTCTTAAACGGAACCAGACAGACGAGTTTGATGCCCTAATTTAATAACAAAATCCACGGACAGTTAAATTCAAGTCATGTTCCCTTTTTCTAGTATACTCATTAGACAATTTCACATAATTACCGAAACATCGTATTTATGGTGACTCTATTATAGCATTTATACTATATATACGCTGGCTGGGTGTATCCCAACCAGGTTTATCAACACCAATCATGCCCCGCTAGATAGGAGCTTGAACAGTGACTCGTCGCATGAGCAATATACCTTCGTGAGGCATTCGAAGGAAGCTGCTACTGCCTCTCGGTTACGGCGAAGTCGGCCTCTTTAAAGGTCTTATACATCTTCATCTTGTGTCGTTGAATACGGCGATTGTTCTCCTGGACGAGAGCTCGCAGAAATTGTAATGCCGTGGGGAAGTGTTAAAGGGGAGGTTATGCGGCGGCAGTGTTCAGTAATCGCGAGACAACACCAACGGGATCGATCCTACCATCGCCCGTAGAATTACAGAGCTCCACTTGCAGCAGGGCTATCATAACAACATCACATCGTCCTCTACTTCTGGATCTGGCTCCGCTCCTTCTTCCACCTGTAAGAAGTCGTGTGCCAGCGCCTCCTTGGCGCTGATCCTCCTATTGGGATCCAAATCCATACACCTCGTCAAGAACTCGATGGCCTCCTTCTCCTCATAGGTCAGGGTGTTCGACTTTCCGTCCTTACCGCCGTCGCTCCTACACGTACTCCACAGCATGATCTTCTCGAAGCTAAAGCCCCTCTCGCCAATGGTCGGTATCGTCGTTTCGAACATGCAGCCGTGCAGCTGACCCGCGTGCTTCATACGCTTGGAGCCAAATATGGTGGCGATTTCGATCATGGCCTCGATGTCGTCCGCGCTGTTGAAAAAAGGGAAGCGTCTGCAGAGGATGGTCAAGAGGATGACACCCGCGGACCAAATGTCGATCTTGGTCGTCTGCTCTGTGCACTTGAACAACACTTCGGGGGCCCGAAATCCACGCGTGCCCGCTCTGTTTGCTCGACGTGATGGTCGGGTATCATTCGCCGGATAGCCTAATTGGGGGCCTGCCTGAGCCGAGTTGAAGGCGACAGATTGTTGTAGTCTCTGCTTTCTAGCCTTCGAATCTTCTTGACAGAGACACGGCTTGGTCTCTAGTCCCTCCCGTTCGGCCAATCCAAAGTCTACCAAGACTCCTCGCTTCTTCTCCGGGTCGTAGAGGAAGTTGGTAGGTTTGATATCGCGATGGATTATGGCCCTGTCGTGTACGGCAGCGAGAGCGGTGAAGAGGGATTTGAAATATACCCTCATGTCATATACCGTCATATTAGGGTAGTATTTACGAAAATCCTGGTGGCGGAAGTACGGAAGAATAGCAAGAACCTGGTCAGCTTGGCGGAAGGCTGTGATGAGAGGACAGACAGAGTGGGAATCGCGCAGGTCATGGAGGAGCTCGAGCTCGTTGAGGATACGAGCAGGCGAGGAGGTCACATAAATTTTCTTGATCGCCACGAACTTTGGCTTCTGGCGGGAACGAGAGGAACGGGAGTTGGACCTCGAACGAGAGGCGCCCCTGAGCGGCGGGGGTCTCCATTGGTTCTCTGCAGCGTCGAGGTCCCAGCTATTATCATACTGGTGATACTGGATATCTTCGGCCTTGTAGACAGTTGAGAAGGTTCCTTCGCCAATGCGTTTTATCAGACGATATTTATTCTTGAAGTTTGGAAAAGTAGCTTCTAGTTTGTCCATGTCGTGCTGGACAGTGAGGTCAATCTCGTCGCTGTCATCGGAGGCCGTGTCACTACCGTCATCTTCGATCTGGTTCTCTTGCTCTTCATCCTCGACGTCCTCTGCCAATACATCTTCATGATCTTCGTGGTAATCATGATCGTCGTACTCATCGTCGGCTTGTTGGGTCTGACTCTGAGCAGACTCCTCGACATCTGAGATTGCGCCTACAACCTCGTCGCGGTGGATCTGGAAGGGCTGCTTGGCAACCCGACGTTGACTGGAAGCAGCCATGATTGAATTTGTATATTGCAGAGCGATACCTTGTGTCCGATACCCTACAGCGACGTCCCCCGAATAGACCCCAGCAAAATCTAACCCAATAAGGTTCTTCGTTGCTCTGTTATATCGCCGAGCTCCAACGAGGGAGACCTATCGGGGGCGGGATATGTACCTAGCAACCAGGACGCAGTTGTAACTACAAGGGCTAATTGATCAAATATTTCCTTTGAGAGAGATTGGAATTGTTCAGAAGATTGTGATGGGACAATGAGAAGACAACCAGGTTCAAAGTATGTGAGTTGAAGAAGCAATCGCGAGTATTGTTTTCTATGAGTACCTAGAGGTAGAAGATGAATTCCATTAAAGTCAAGTTGAGTTGTAATTAAGTAAATAAATACATTTGCGATGTACAGAATCTAAACAATAGATGCGCCGGGAATTCCTCGGGCATTCATTTGACGCGTTATTAGAATTTGGCAGGGGCGCGGGGTTTTGAAGGCGCGAATGATTGCCCTAGCAGCCTAGTACGTAGCCCCAAGGGAAAGCACCAAAAATTGCCTACATCGCTGCTGCCCCGGGCCTTTAACAGATTTGTCAATTGGAAGGCATCTGCAATCGTCAGGATGCCATTGCCTTTTGCAATGAATTGGGTATCGGAATAGCCGAAACTTTCCATAGAGATGGAACGGACTTGTCCTATTGAAAAAAATAACGTCAGGTATGACAAGATTAATAGTGAACATTTATGGTAGTGATTACATACAAATCTGCAGCAATGTTATGTACCTCCAATACAACATACCGGGTGACATATGTACGAACCTGATGTTGCTCTGACTTGCAGAATAACTACAAAGATGAGAAAATCGTTCATACGATTTGGATTTAGATTTGCCTATGGCAGCATCGTTGGTACCACCCACGGAATAAGACGTTGAAAATTGTAAAAAATTGTCAAAACCACGAAAAAAGATATCGACCTACAACGAATCGTCGTGATCTTGCGATATATATGCGGTGTATGTGGATCGAACACATGACCTTCAGATAAGAGATTTGGAAATCCAGTTGGTTACCGAAGTCATTAACTTCAGTCTGACGCTCTCCCAGCTGAGCTAACCCCGCTGTGAAAATCGAGCATTTGTCTTACATTATATTCATGTACCGGTGCTTGGCTGTAGCGCTAGCCGTCGAGAGTGTACGATAGGATTCACACTGTCGCACGGGCCATATGGAGGGGTACCTACCTATTAGAACTGTCCAGGCTGCCAGGTCACAGGTGGGCAGAGCAGCTAGGTACGGTAATTCGACTTACATAAGTCAAGTTATCAATCAAGCCATTAGGTACCTAGGTAGCCTGGTAGAATGAAGATATCAAGTCCAAACGATATTTCCAGGATGGGATGTCTTTCCCATGATCTCATATCTACAGATATTCAACCTTTCGATACAGACATATCACAGATTCAAAGCAGCAAGTTCGCAGGTTCGTTACCCAGGTATGTAGCAGTATCGATACATATGATAAATCCAAGAATCCATACATATCATGAGCTTTTTGACTACCTGATATAGTATCCAAGGCTTCATTCACATAAGTCACCTATCAAGCTGCTCCTGGAATACATACCTATATCAACTTCCATATGCTTACATAATTATGAATGTCATGTGATACCCCTCTCTAAAATCCAAATATTCCAAAATATTCCAAAATTCTGATTGGCTGACGTGTCGCGCATTATGTACAGATAAAGTGGGAAGCGTGTAACTAAACAAAAACAAATCGGTTGCTACGGGTCGCATCCCGCACTCACTAAATAATATCAACTTTACAACCTCCATATCATTGTTGTCGATCCCCTCATCATCCTTCTTTACAAGACGAGACAAAATCAAAATAACTTTTGAGATACCCCTATTGCAAGCGCAGTAGTCTTTCATCCATCTTCTTATTGAATGTTCCCAAGGACATATTGCACACATCATCCTTTAATTATTTCTCTCTTTTTATAATTTACTTCATTCGTTTTTGTATACATTCATCCGCTGCGCTGCCTTAGCGCAAGATACACCGCGGCAATGGAGCAGATCAACTTCGATATAAACGAGGCGCTGAAGCACTATATGAGTGATCCAGCTGCCGTCGCGACGCCAGAAGCAGATAGCGCGTTGGTCGATTGCGAGACCGACCCCGAAGCTCTATCCAACATATCTCTTCTCAACCCGATACTCAACCCAATCGTAGATGCCGTCGCCGAGAATCCAGATGCCATCATGCGCAGTGCCTACTTCGATTCGCTGCAGTTCCTTCTCAAGTGTGCACCCACTTCCATTGAGTCCCCTGATGACCTTGAATCTTCACAGTGTCCAAATTCGATGACGCGAGACCAAATTTCTAAGCTTTTCGTACAATCCAGATATACCCAGTTCCTGCCCACACACGCCCTCAGCAAGATCTTCGATCTGATCATGAGCGGCCTGGCAGCCGAAGCCGACGCCATCAACCACGACCTCGAAAGTCCCGAAGAGCAGGAGATGATCGCCCACCACAAGTCCTTACTCGAGATATATGGCTTTTTACTTCAGTGGACCATCGCCTGCGTCGAGACGAAAGCTGCCGAGAAGTCGTCTACCGCCCCCGTCTCGCGTGCCAGGGGTAAGGGCGCCAAATCCAAGGCTGCCGCTGCGAGCAAAGACAAAGATGGTAGTTGGGATAGCGCCGCCCAGCTGCAATCAACGTTAGATGTCATGTCCAAAGTTCTTAAGTTGAAGTTGGGCAAGATTTTCTTAACGACTAGCGAGCGCGACACATTTATCGGTCTTCTAACGAGGCCCGTATATATGATCCTGGAGAGCGAACAGAGAGTCAAAAATACAGCCATAAAAATGCATGCCTTCAAGGTTCTTTGCATTGCCGTGAAGCACCACGGCCATGGCTATGGTGAGCGACTATAAAAATAGAAAAGATACAACTGATGGAAATACTGACGCGATACTAGCGGCGCAGATATCTATCGTTCAGAACTTGACCTACTTTGAGCACCTCTCTGAGCCGATGGCCGAGTTCCTACACATTCTCGCCGAGCAATACGACTACCCGCAGTTGGCTGACGAGATATTGAGAGAGATTAGTAACAAGGAGTTCAACAGCAACGACACCAAGGGGCCCAAGTCGGTCTCGTCTTTCATCATCAAGCTGTCCGAGCTCGTTCCCCGCCTGGTGATCAAACAGATGACGATGCTAGCGAAGCAGCTAGATAGCGAGGTACGTTCAAATCCGGGATGTAATAAACTAACCTAACCGACATTAGTCGTACACTCTGAGATCCTCCTTGATTGAAGTTTGCGGCAACATGATTACCCATCTTACCACCCAAGAAGAGCGTAGCGAAAACCACAAATCACAGCTCAATGCGTTCTTCGACGTCTTGGAGGAGCGCTTCCTGGACATCAACCCTTATTGCAGATGTCGAGCGATGCAGGTCTACACTAGGCTCTGTGATCTGGAACAGAAATTCCCAAAACGCCGACAGAAAGTAGCTGAACTCGCATGTCGAAGTCTAGAGGACAAGAGCAGTCACGTCAGGAGAAACGCCATAAAGCTCATAGGAACTCTCATCAAGACCCATCCCTTTACCGTGCTACACGGAGCCCAGCTCAGCCGTAAGGACTGGCAAGAAAGACTTGACAAGGTAGATGCTGAATTAGACGCCTTGAAACCACCAGCCGGAGAGCCCGGGTTGGGAGAAGACAAAGCCAACAGCACAGCATTGGTGGACGAGCCGACGCAGCTGGAGTCACCCCAAAAGCCTTCAGAGATGACCGACGAAGAGAAGGTAGCAGCAATTCAAAAGGCTCAGGAAGACGCGGCCACGTCGGAAGCTATCGAAAAGTTGACTCTGACCAAGCGGTATTATACCGATGCCCTCAAGTTCATTGAGGTGCTACGCGAGGCTACATCTACCGTGTGCCAGTTGCTTGGATCCAGGAATAAGTCCGAGGTCATCGAGGCCATGGACTACTTAGAGATTGGCAATGCTTACAACATTGAAGATAACATGGTTGGAATTCGACGAATGATGCGTCTCATCTGGACCAAGGGCAACAGCGACGAGGGCAAGGGTGTGCAATCGCATCTCATCGACTGCTACAGACGATTATTTTTCGAGGCGCCAGACAGCTTCGCTCCGAACGATGCTGCCATCTACATTGCAAGAAACATGATTAGTCTCACTTCGGGTACAACGCCGGCGGAGCTGACGAGTTTAGAGCAACTTCTCGCAACCATGATGAAGGGCGGTATGATCTCTGACCGAGTTATCACGAAGCTTTGGGAGGTCTACGGTTTCCACAAGAGAGAGATCTCTCGATCCCAGCGACGAGGTGCCATCATCGTGCTAGGCATGCTTGCGACAGCCTCCCCTGAGATCGTCGTCGGCGAGATGGAGACTATGCTGCGAACGGGTCTCGGCTCCTACGGCAAGGCTGATCTGCAACTGGCCAAGTTCACGTGTATCGCTCTACGAAGGCTGAACCCTACTGGCCGACAAGTCAAAGATTCGACGGTCAAATTCAGTCGTCTCCCGAACGAGCATGCCGTGTTGGCAAAGTTGGCGGCAATCACTGAAGTGCCAAGCGATAGCAAGGAGTGGTTTGGCGTGGCCGAGCAGGCAATCAATGCCATCTACGTCCTGGCCAAGCACCCCGACACGCTATGTACTGAGATTATTCGACGCAGGACCAAGGTTGTGTTCCCTGTGCAACAAAAATCTCCCTCCGCATCTCGCCCAGGGTCGCGCGACTTCGATCCAACCATGACTGCCGCAGTTGACCAAGGAATGACCCAGGGCATCACCATGGGTCTTGATGCTCCCACTCAAACCATCAACCGACTACAGTCGGAACCACCAGTGGAGCCGAAGCAAAAGGCCGCGATTGCACTCTCGCAGCTCCTGTTCATCGTCGGCCACGTAGCGATCAAGCAGATCGTCCATCTTGAGCTTTGCGAACTAGACTTCAAGCGCCGAAAGCAAGAAAAGGAGAGGGACTCAGCTGCTAAGCCCGCTGATCCACGACTTTCCATAGGCCGCAAGGGTAAAACGCCTACTCCTGCTCCGGAAGATGCGGGGGACGAACTTGACCTGATCGGTGGCACTACGGAAGATGATTTCACAGAGGCGATGGCGCATATCCGCGAGCAGGAGCTCTTGTTTGGACCGCAGTCGATACTGGCCAACTTTGGTCCAATGGTAGCAGAGATCTGCTCGCGCAGCGATATATATAAAGACAAGGGCTTGCAGGCGGCGGCGACGCTGTGTCTGGCGAAGCTCATGTGCGTCAGCAGCGAATACTGCGAGGCTCACCTGCCACTGCTCATCACCATCATGGAGCGGTCGCCGGACGCGACGGTGCGATCCAACGTGGTTATCGCGCTCGGCGACATGGCCGTCTGCTTCAACCACCTCATCGACGAGAACACGGACTTCCTGTACCGCCGGCTCGCCGACAGGGACCTGTCCGTCAAGCGGACGTGTCTCATGACGCTGACGTTCTTGATCCTGGCCGGTCAGGTCAAGGTCAAGGGCCAGCTAGGCGAGATGGCTAAATGTCTGGAGGACGAGGACAAGCGCATCGCGGACCTGGCGCGTATGTTCTTCACGGAGCTAAGCACCAAGGATAATGCGGTCTACAACCACTTCGTTGATATGTTCAGCTTGTTGTCGGCGGACCGCAGGATGGAAGAGGAGGCGTTCAGGAGAGTTATCAAGTTTTTGTTGGGATTTGTCGAAAAGGTATGTCCGCCCCTATCCACTCTCCTAACGAGCTCTACGGTTTGGTTCCAGATGAGAACACCTTCCACGATGCTAACAACGGACTATAGGACAAACACGCCAAGCAGCTCGCAGAAAAACTTGCAGCTCGTCTCCCCCGCTGCGAGTCGGAGCGCCAGTGGAACGACGTTGCGTATGCGCTAGGCTTACTGCAGCACAAAAACGAAGATATCAGCAAGGTTGTAAGCGAAGGGTTCAAGGTCGTACATGCTTCTGCTTAGGTCAATAATGACGCGTATGACTGTCTAGGGTAATGAATGACTTGATCTTTGTCACGTGTGGATTGATTGATGAAGGCGGAGAAGGAGTACGGCGTTGGCGGTCTAGAGAGAGATATCCTCTTAGTTGCTACGTGGGACGCATTTCTTGAGAATGAAACCATATTATTCGTATGAGTCGTGATAACTTTCAGCGTGATTAGAACTAAATATGACAATCTCGACAAAACCCAAGTCTAGTATCCGGCATGTGTGAATTTGTTTTTATCGTGGCCTACTTCAATCTAAGAGCGGCGGACAAGGCTGCTCATCTCGATGGTAGGCACGTATCCATGTATGCCGCTTTCACCATAGGTAGTTCTTCGGTCGCATCCAAACGCCGACTACCTGATATTCCGAGCATAGCAGTCCCTCGGATAAAGCGTCCCCATTGAGGAGCACCTCATACACGATCTTCCTGGGCGTCAGGTTTGCAGATCCCGGAGAATGCGTCAGATTTTCCACGAATCTTTGAAGCCGATGTTGCTGCAGATGGTTGTCACATCGAGATGTGTCGGCCAATACTTTTCCCCGTTCAAGAACCGAATCAGCTCATTCGCCGGTTGGCGGTGGTCGTTTTTTCGTCGAGGGTACTAGGGATGGATGATAGTGCTTCGGAATATAGATGAGATGTCTCCTTGGAAGCATGAAGATGCCAGGGTGGCATGTGGTCTGCCATCATTGTCTGCTATGGTTTCGTCCCTGTAAGATGATCCCAGCCGGGAATCAAACCTCAGTTTTGCAGTGATATGTTTAGCCTCTCCACGATGGCCAGGAGTTCCATCAAGGTTAGATTCAAATGTTCTGGGTATCTGATAGGTAGAGATTTCGTGATAAGCGGTGCTGATGTTGACGATAGCATCCCGCTCTTTCACGGGGCAGTGCAATAGCTCATGTGGCGAGGTCCATCTCGCTCGTACCTTTCGTGCGTAGGGGAGTTCTTGCCTCGTCTCGATACTCGTTGGAACCAATTTGCGAAGCCAAGGTTGTCCCAACAGGAGATTTGTGACTGGTCGACAGGTTGGAGTGCTGCACCGTCGGCATTCTCGAGGCTTTTGCATTCGCACATCGCGCCAGGTAGGAGAACGACGACTTCGAAGTTGCGGTATATATCGGGAATCTTAGCAAGCGTGTTTGCTATTTCCTTCTTGTTTTGCTTGATCGACAGTTGATCAATCCAGCAGAACTCGTTTAATCTCGATACGGAATGTTCTGCAGGGCGACAACAGAATCAAGACGGTCATGCTCTAAGACCCATTCTTCCCCAAGCTCCATGATCGCTTCGGTTCTTTTCTCGTCATCGAAATGTCCGATCTTCCTGCGCTTTCGGGAGAACTCGCCTCATGTGTACGAGATTGCGGCAGCATTGCCTGGCTTGAGTTCAACCAATGCCTCCTGCACGACGAGGTGGATGTTATCCCCGTGAGGACATTCGGAGTCACAGCAGAAAGAGAAGTTAAAAGACCTGGGCGTATACCATAGGTGCAGGTGACGCCATGTTCCCGAAGACATAGTTCAGAGTTTTAAGGGGTGATCGAATTTCATCTTCAACTTGAGTCACCAAGGATGGTATGGTATAATAATTTAAGTCCTATAGGAGATCTCCAGTGACATATACATCAATAATTGAAAGGGAGACCCCTTTAGTCTGACTTCCGGGAGCTCTTCCACTCTAGTCAGTGCATTTAGGTCCATCTCACCCTACGGCCCAGATGGCGTCGGCACCACCACTGTTGGTACCCTTATTTCGTCACATTAGTTGGCGTGACAGCATATGTCGGTCTCACAAATCTACAGAACAACGTTAGTAAGACCTCTCTTAAAAGACTAACACCTATACCAAGAACCTCATGATGAGGAAAGGGGGAACGTACCTATCCGAGTTGTACACCTTCATGTTCTCGCCCATGAGCTCCTTCTCGCGCGCCTGGTCCGCTAGGTATCTTCGGACTTGATCGCGGTCCTCCTCGGCTTGTAGTAAAGGGATCAGGTGGATACGCGACCACATCTTTTCGCGGGCCAGCTCACTGCGGACAGGGAAATATGGTATTAGCATCTTCGAAAAAGCACGACACGCGGGATACGTTGGGGCGAGGGGGTATATTTACTTTTGCTCTTTGATGCCCTTGCCCAACTTGTAGAAGCCGAAAATCATGATGGCGCCCACGCCGATGAGTAGTGTTGTTGGGCGGAAGCCTGGGGCTGGGAGGTTGCGCTGAGAAGAGATATAAGTTAGTTTTGGGTTCTGAATTTGAAATGATGGCATTCTCGTCTGATCAGATTGCATTCCCTCCCCGTCTCTTATCATGTCCCAACTCTTGTTCCTCGACCGGGTCTCTAGGCTTGCGGGATTATTGATTGCGAATGTTCAGGCTGTTCATATAGCCAGATCCCGTGGAGGCATCGTTCCAAGAGTCAGAGCGTCTGGAACAACCCATCACAGGCTCGAGCAATGTATTCTCTTGGCTACCATATTGATCATATGTGCCCCTCCAGGTCCGTCGCAACTCGATCGTCTCTGAGAGCCATCCCCCGCAACATCACAGTCCAACATTCCCATTCATATCTTTCGCCCAGTACAAACCCGATACCGATTCAACTTCCGACTACACCCAGCCTCCTACCCTTTCGTATTTCGTTCATTACCCCCCTTCCGCAGCAACCGAAAAAAAGACAAAAGTCAAGTATGCGCGCAACTAACCTTGTACTGCACAGGCCCGTAGCCCCCGACGGGGGGCATATCCTGCGGCATTTTGGCGTCTGGCGTCTGCGTTTCCTTCCGACCGTCGTCAATTTATCGTATCTTTGGTAACCGATCAATTATGCCGGGCTCGCAGCTCGAACTTTGGGTGGTTTTTTTCGTATTTCGTATGTCGTAGTTGTGGTGGTGCGGTGTTGAGGGTGTTGAGAACCTTGGAACCTGGAAATGATAATCGATTGATTGAGGCCCCGTCCTCCGTCCAATTGAATCGATTGGACCAATTGAAAGACTGTTGATTTGACCCTCTCCCGGTTGAGCTTCGGCGTGCTTTATTGGCTGTGGGGGTTTTTAAACGTGGAGACATCCGACGTACATATTGGGTACATACGTTCATGTACCTTACCAGATCTGTCAAGCATAGAAATGATGTAAGAGTCACATGACGTCACCAAGGACTAACTTTCCATCGTATGTTCCATGAAGCGACAGAAGAACACACGATGTAGAAATCTATCGCACAAGTCTGTTTCCTCAGATTCAATACACAATAAGGGTTTCTCAATGTTCCAATGCTCAACTCGACTAATCGCTATGCAGTCAAACCTACCTAGGTAAGTATTGTAATAAAAATACCTAGGTTAAAAAAAATCGAACACCTAAAACCCTTCCCCTTAATCCGGTATCATCCATATGCCTACCTGCCAGCCTACTTGCCTGCCGGCTGCACCAAATAACTCCTCTGAAGAAGTAGAAAAATGTAAGGTAAGGTATAGGAATGATATAAACATCGATTAAACCGAGAGCCAGATATGCCTGCCCTTGCGATGGATAAAAAAATCTTAATGATGTGCCTGTTTTATGCGCCGCCAAGCTCATGCACTCATCCACTCATAATACAGAGATCAGATTAACCTCCTCGGTGATATGTTTCTCCTTTCCTCCTAGATATTTTCCTCATCCACCTCCCCTTGTTGGCATGTGGCGAGAATCAACCTGCCTCGCCCTCGGCTTGTAATTCCGCCTCGAGTTCCGCCTCGAGGTCGGCAAAGTCTCCATCTTCGTCACCCTCACCTCCGTCTACGTCCGCGTCCGCGTTCGCGTTCGCCTCGCGCGTACCGTCTTCCTCGTCGCCCGTACCTAAGGGTGTCGGCAAGCCGCTATCTTCCTCATCCTCCTCGTCTGTGGCATTCCTAACATTCCGCAGACCAGTAGTCCTCGCTTTTGCTATGCGCTGCTTCTTAGCTAGGACGCTCCCAGTAGCTTCTTCGTCAGGGCCCTCATCGCCGTCCTCACCTAGCTTGCGTTTCTTGCCCTTGGGTTCCTCCGACTCCGTGTCTTCACCAAGGTCTGTCCCTTGTGTGCTCTCGAAATCTGAGTCGTCCACGTCCGACCCCATGAATTCCTCCAGTTCTTTATCGACGTCGCCCCATTCCATTCCTCCAAGGTCATCTATAGGGCTGTGCTCGCCGTCCATGAGCTCCGGCGGCATCACATTGAATCTGTCTTGGAAGTCGTCTTCGTCGTCATCTTCTTCTTCGTCATCGTCATCCTCCTCATCTCCCGAGCCGTCCGCATCGCCGTCGTCGGCACCGTCGTCCATTTCATCCTCGAATAGTTGCCGGCCGGAAGTAACGATGGTGATTCTTTTCGGCTGAGGCGGTGAAGCAGATCCTTCTTCCAACGGTGTCTCGGCATTTCGATCGGCAGGATGTATCTGGATGAGGTAGGGGGTCTCGTCGAGCCTTGCCCACTGCGCGATGGAGTCGGCGAGCCAGTTCTGATTCACAATTTTGATGGAAGGGATGCGCGCTGCTTGGCGAACCTTCTGAGTTCGCGGACGGCTGATGTTAATAACCAGGTGAGTAATCTCACTGCTCACGCGCGTCCGGATCTCGGCGCCGAAGCTTTCGGCTTGTATTCCCATCTCCGTTCTTCGCACGTCCACGTCTAGTGGAACGAGACCGGAGAGAACGAGTCTCGTGTCCCTCAGGATTTGTGACTTTAGGAAGTTGAGAGTCGATCCCACATCCGGAATGAGGTCAGGCACGATGTCGTCAGGCCGGCGATGCGCAGACCGAGCGTCGTACTGTTCGTAGAAAGAGTGGTGTAAGTTTGTGAGGTGTCTCTCGAGGAAGCCGAGTTCTCGGTCGTCGTCACGTAGAAGCTTATGCCGTTGATGCGAAGGGCTTTCGGATTCCCCATTCGCGACGGGTTCTGGACTATCGCCGTTTTCGGTCGATTTCTTTTCGGCCTCCTCGTCTTCCCTATCCAATTCCTCCTGCAGATGAAGCAAGGGCCGATCCTTAAGCTGCTTCTCGAGCGTGCGCTCTTGCTCTTCCGCTTGTAATTGGAGTAACTCATTTTCCTCGTTACCGTTAGCTAACGCTCTCTCTTGGTCGGACACGGGTTTTGTATCAACGCCGCTGATGTGCGGTTGCGCGGCGTTGCCATTGGTCGGCTTCGGCTCTGGTGGCGGTCGCGGGGCGGGGATGATGTCGTCGCGCTTAGGTAAAAAGCTAGAATTTATGTCCCCGATACCCGTGAAGAAATCATACGGTGTGACCTTGATCAGATTTGATCTATTCCGTGGCCACACGTCAGCTCGATCATCAATGACCACGACCATGTTGGTGCTGACGGGGAATAGCCGCTGTAGGCTCTTCGCGGTTATGCTCTCGTTCTCGTCTCGACTGATGATTCGGTTGCCGAAGAGCTTTTGCGTAGGATCAACGATCTTGGCGATATTGAGGGCGTACGCGCGTGTGCCCATCGTGTAAACGTGTAGCTCGAACAATTGGGAAACCCTCTCGAGGAATTCGGCCAGGCCCGGGCGCATCTTGATGTAGTACCAACAGCCACTAGTCGCTCCTCGTGGGCCGTCGTCGAGCTGGAAGCAGCGCACATCTTTGACGGCTTCGTAGTTGGGGTTAGAGGGATCGCGTTGCCACTCGCCTACGGTAGGATCAATACAGGCGTGAATGATAGTTTGATCTAGATCGACGACGAGGCTAAGCTTTCGATCTTTCAACAGCCGACGTTGTAATTGCATCTCGGCGCGTGCAGCCTGGTTCGTGCTAACCGTGAGGGCGATATTGTCGTGTACCATGGCGACTGTGGCGCGTTCGGTATCGAGCGACTCGCTAGCATAAGATGCTTCCTTCATGTCTTTACCGCATATAGCGCACAGCCCGGCATACTGTACCTCGTGGCTGCAGGTCTCCTCGATAGCAACGAGGTCTTGGTCTCGTTTGATTACTTCTCCAATCTTCACCCGCCATTGTTTTACTTTGCCTTCGGCAGGGCTGTCCCAGTCTGCCACGCCTGTCTCTTCGATTTCGCGTTCTTCGTTTTTGCTCGGATCGCCAATACTGCGCTTGTATTTGAAAGTGTAACGGAGAACCGGCTCTTTCTTAGCGACATCGTCGCCAGGGGATTTTAGGAATTCTGATATGGTAATGGGATAGCGGAGCCGAGGTCCTGTTCGAAGGGTCTTGGCCATGTTGGGCGATTTCGAATGCGGTCATGCACTGAATAAGGTAGGCTAGACAAAAACAATGTTAGGGCTCATCGACATGGTTTGAGATGGTGTAAAAGGTTGATTGGCGTTGGAATGTACTGAGTAGGAATCGAATTCCGTCATTGAACAGAAGATATTCGATATGATAAAGGAGGGGGGGAGAGCTTGTGGGAAAGACAGTAAGGGGCCTCGAAAATTGAGGCTTATTCTAACTGTCCGTGAGATGCGGATATAAGAAAAGAAAATGAGAGCCCAGGTACTATTATGGGGTGTATACCTAAGTAGATATAAGGGAGCGGAAGAGAGGCTTAGTATACTGACTTTTTGCGCGACACACCTATCGATGACGGAAACTGTGAAAGTAGGCCGAATCAAGCTTAAGAGCTCCAATTTTTCCCATTGCACTTAGGACAAGAGTATAGCTCCGAAGAGGCGACAGTGTCGTATGCGCAAGTAGGCGGCCGATGCAAGAGAGAATTAATATAAGCCTTGCAGGTGGGTGTGTATGAATGAAGTAGAAGTGGATGTAGATATGTAGATGGTCTTGGTGTAGCTGAATGTATGACAACTTTATGTTGTACTGCTCGTGAAGAGGATGAACGTTGTTGATGTGCAAAGGAGAGGAGCTTGTGTGATTTAAGCTTCCTTGCACGAGCGCGTTATTGATAGCTTCCAGGGTTTGATCTAGAACGGATTAGTGAGTTTAAATTAAGCGGAATGATGAAAGATCGATAGGTGCATAAAACAAGGATAAGGAGAAAAGAAAAAAAAAGAAAAAAAAAAGGTCTGTGATACAGTCAAGGTAACAAATGAACATGGACGGGCTATCCCGGTTCAGTGTAACGGTTCCAATTGGGGAAATAGATTCGGTAAAGCCAATTAGAGCCAAGGTGAATGAAGCTTAGGTAAGGTAGGAAAGTTAACTGCCAAGAATGTACCTAGGTACGTACAATATGTATCAATGGATGCATCAAGGCCTGGAAGAAGGATGTTGAACACTGTCTGTACCTTAGGACCTAGGTAACTTATAAAGCGCAGACAATGGATAATGATCAGGCAACCTTCTATGACTGGTGCTGAGAATGATCGGATATATTTTGGATATGGGATCCCTTAGCAGATAAGCCGGCACTTGCATGCAACTTGAAATAGGGTGATGATGGCATTGTTTGTACGGCGAGTACAAAAATACTTCCAATCAGATGACACGAAGAATCGGGTGCTTCAAGCCTCAATCAAGCAATTAAAGAGAAGAAAGATGACCCACATACCTTGCGTATTTTGTATGTATTTGCACGTGTACAATGTGTGTAGAGTATACCTATTTACCTAGGTTAATAGGTACATGCCAATGTGTATGTACGATGTACGTATGGGAGGTAGCATGTATGAACGTTTGTGGCGCAAGTATAACCGTTGGATGAGAATTAACGGGGTATGGGAGGACTTGTCAAAACAGTAAAGTGTGGGCAGAAAAATACAAATAATGTTAATAATAAAATCGAAAAAAAAGATGGCGGAATGATGGGTGTGGAAACGAAGAGGAAAAAGAACAAAGGAATGTTCGTTTTAGACTAAGCAACCAAACAAAACGCCTTCATCTTTTTCTTTCACTCAAATTCACACTCGAAGCTGGCTGATGTCCGCTTAAAAATTCACTTTGGGGGTGAGGGGGTCGGCCTTTTTGTACCTGGGTGGCAAACCCTTGGAAGCGTAACATGCAACTACATAGGTACATTATCGACAGGCAACTCCTCCTGCTCCTCGTTTACCCTTGTCCGTTTGCGGGGAGCTTGGAAAAAAACGGGGAGCTTCATTGGATACAGGGGTGACGTGGCTGAAGCTCTCTAAATGTGGCTAGTGTAATAGATGGATCCCACCCTTTCCACCCTTTCCACCCTACGGGCCACGAACCTCCTGACCTATCACCCCCTTAATGGATAGAGTACAGTACCTAGGTATATAATTATATACCTTCATGACTCAGAATCTAGAATTTCTACTTAATAGTACATACGTAAAACATCAAAAGTAGTTCAGTTCATAATCTTCATCCTCATTAATATCCATCTATTGATAATATTAATACAGTGAGGTTTAGGCAGGTCTCTCTCTATTCTCTCTTGCCCTGCCCGTTATCCCCCGTAACCCCGAGTACATACCTACCTCTAAAGTAGGTAGCCATCTATTAATCCCGAGTCCGTATACTTCTCCGTAAGATTCCAAGGCTGCTGAATGAGACGGAGCGAAAACATGTATGAAATGATTTACCGAACGCCTGCGCTGCCAATGCAGAAGGAGGAGCAATCTATGCACGCGCATACGCCCCCCGTCCAGAATGCAAGTCCCAATATTATGAAATCCCAGCGTAAGGTATATGAATCACACACTCATGGAGCCTTCATCCCACCTACCGAGGTCGTCACCCTTCGCCTTTCACCTTTCTCCCCCCCCCCCCCCCCCTCCTATTAGGGTGTCTGTCCTATTCGTTCTCCGCATTAGAAACCAGGTGTTGCCGAAAACCCCCAGAAGTAGAGCCCTAGTTCCGACCCAAAGGTCGCAGCACTAGCCGACCATACAGGAATCACCCTAAGACCCTGTCGTAGTCGATGTCGTGCTGATATTCGTTCCGCCCCTACCGCCGAGCAGCCTCGCGTCTAGCGAAGCGAGTCCGGCAGCTCCGCTCAAGTTAGCTTCCATCTGAGACAGAACGCTTTTCTTCACGACGAGCTCCGGATCGACATCGTCGCCGCCGACAAATGTCCAGCTTTCCTCCTCCTCTGAGTCGTCAGCTATAGTGCCATCAGGGCTGCTGGCTGTAGCTGCGTTCTTGCCAGCCTTGGATTTGATAAGGCTCTTGGCGTATTCCAGATCACGGTAGATACATTGGATCGCCGTGTCGACACCGTTTTCCTACACGGGACAATTAGATATAGCATAAACAACCGATGAACGAGAAAATTTACCTTGCGAATGGTCTCGCCTAACACCCTCGCCTTGACGATCATCCTTTCGCTGTGTGTGGTCTCCCACAAGGCTCTCGCGAAGCTGTTGGCACCCCATTTCTTCAAGCAGATGCCGACGCCCAGATCCTCAACTCGGCTGCCGAAGAAGAATTGGTCGCCGAAGAAGGGACGGATGATCGTGGGTATGCCAGCGCGTAAGCTAGCACCCGTTGTCCCGGAGCCGCCATGGTGGGCGGCGGCGTCCATCTGCGCGAATAACCAGTCGTGAGGTGCGCTCTTGATCTGGAATATCTCAGGTGGAAGCACTTGTTCCGGAACTGCCGCATCCTTACCGCCGATGCGGTCGGACCACCCTTTGGACAGCACGCACCGAACGTCGGCCTTCAGCACCGCGTCGATGACCTCTTGTGTCATCTTTGCCGGGTCCGGCACTATGATCGAACCGAAGCCAACGTAAACCAGCTTCTTCTGGTCCTTGCGTGCTTGCTGAATGAAGTTGCTTAGATCGTCAGGCGGAGTCCACTCGGTCCCTTCGTCTAGGAACCAGTAGCCTGTTACGCGAATCCAATCGCTGTAGTCGAGCGGGGGTGCTACGACCGCCGGAGAGAAGTTGTAGAGAAAAGGGACCTTGTTCGGCTGTAATTTCTCCAGGTTGGTGTTGGGTAGGCCGAGAATATTATTCCGCCAGCGGTTGATCTGGTGTGCTGTTGCTTTCCAAAACACGTTGTCGAACATGACGTACGTCACGTAGTTGTAGGCACCGCCCATTTTATGTTCGGGCATCACGAAGGCGTGTGGATACGCGCGTGTGCGGGTCCACGGCATTGTGAAGGCTCGGAAGTATGGGATAGATAGAGCCTCCGCAATATGAATGCCGGCCATGGCGCTGGGACTCTCGATAAGGAGATCTGAACCTTGGCACGCCGTGTAGGCGGATGCGAGGAGCTCGTCCAGCCAGCCTCGGAATTTCGAGTTGGCTTCTCTTAAGAAGGCCCAGGTGAATGTGCCGTTTTGTATGCAGATGCGCATGAGTTCGCTAGGGTCTCCTTCGACGGGTGCGAACTCTATGCCGTGTCCTTCGATCCAAGTCCTAAATTCGGCATGTGTAGCTATCCGAGCCTTGTGGCCCTCGGCCATTAACCCTTTGCAGAGCGCAATGTAGGGTTGGACATCACCTCTGGAACCGATTGTCAAGCAGGTGACCCTCATCGGTTCGGATGGCTTAAAGTTGAGGAACGACGCTTTAGGATCGTCGAAAAGAATCGTCGGCGAGGAGTCGCTGAGACAAGACGTCTCGTGGGGGAGCTTGAGCTCATGTTCGGTGTTCTCCTGGAGTCGCGCTTCATTTAGCGCGTCGCGTTCCGCCATCGCTTCGTCTACGTCTACTTGATCCTCTTGATCTAACTTGCCGTTCTCTCGAAGGTAGCGCGTGGTCTCGAGCTTCTGTAATATAGTAATTGCGCAGTCATCCCGTATTTCGGCCTTATTGAACTCGAAGAACAACTCCTCGTGACCGCGGATGACGACCACCAGGCCGGAATATCCAAAGCGGAAACCCTTCTCTTTCTCGGCCGTTTCGATATCCTTCAATGGGAGAATCAACTTTGTCCGAGTCCCGAGCAGCAAACTGCGGAAGCAAAAATGCCGATCACTTATATAGACCTTACCGTAGAGCGGTAAGACGCGAACGATATAGCCATAGAAGGTCGCTTGAAGCTTTTCAGTCTCTGGGAGGGCAAAGTGTGCGCGGAATCGATCCATATCGACGCCGTCGTCATCATCTAATTCACCGTCGGGTCTGAGGGCGGGTGCTTCGTGATAATGTTTGCGGCCTCCTTTCCACATGCCTGAAACCTTTTCTACGTATCCCATCGACTCAGTGGCTAGCAGGTTGCTCATGTGACGGCTTGTTTGGTTCAAGTAGTTAGCAAACAGACCCGCACGCTGTAGTGGGTAAGCGCCCATCTTTGCTATTTTTTGTAGTCCCGGCGCAGCTACCAAATTTTGGTCGAGCTTCTCGCCGGCCCCAATGTCATTCACATGTCCCGTAGTGGCAGCACGATACTTATCGTAGGTGAGCGGCTCGTCCGACTTCTCGCGCAGACGACTCGTGCCAGATGATCTATCACGAACCGAAGCGCGCGAGGCTGATATGGAGCGCCGGATAGTAGGCCTGTGAAACACCTCGCTTCCTCGCAGGATCTGACTGCCGGAAGGATCCTCGTTCGAAGACGAAGCCATAGCGGATGTGCTAGGATCCTCGAGCGAATGTACGTAGGAGTCGGACGATTCTAGCTTGTCCTGCTGCGATGCATTATCGTGCCTGCGGTGCTTGCTCAGTGACCTACTGGCGCTAAAGCTACGACGAGGCGATGCGTCTCGCGTGAGAGTGTCAAGGTCGAGGCTTCGCCGCCCTAGCTGCCGGAACGCGTCAAAGCTGCCACGGCTTACATCACCACTAGCCCGGGGGCTTGGTTCTCGTGGGCT
Organism: Jackrogersella minutella; assembly: GCA_022578535.1. Lineage (NCBI taxonomy): Eukaryota > Fungi > Ascomycota > Sordariomycetes > Xylariales > Hypoxylaceae > Jackrogersella > Jackrogersella minutella. The sequence goes on from MU388429.1 coordinate 36,121, forward strand.
ATGAGGCGAGATGGGAACAAGTGTCGCCCTGACATTCTCACGAAGTTTAGGTGATTTAAGTTCGAAAGAGGAAGTTCCATTGCTCCGTTTGATACTCACGGAGCTATGTCGAGGGAGTCCTTCTTGTCTTTGCTGTTGGGGCGAGGTCGAGCCCGCGGCATTAGGTCCTTGCTGTTTTGACGCATCATCAACCAGAATTTTGAGAACGTTGATTGCCTCCTTGCTGAAGCTAAAGAACGAGAAGAAATACTAGTGTCTCGTTAGCATGAAATGTCATATTTTAAAAGGACTTCGGTGAATTTTCTTACCTCGTCGATCGCAAATGTCTCGTCGTTGTCTATGACGCGAATTTTGCACGTATCGGCGAACTCTATCATCTGACTGTCTTCTACATCTATAACGTTTTCGATCGGCAAGGAAATCTTGACGCTGTCGCCCTCATTGTGCGATCGAAAGATCACCCGCTGTAAGCTCTTGACCCATTCTTTAGCACTCGGGGCACTGTCTGCTCTGAGATGATAGGTTCGATGATGAGTAACAACGGAGAAAGATAAATCGTCTTTTTCTTTCTCATCTATACTTGCTGAGATGGCATAGCTTAGATCAATTTGGCCGTGAGGGAAATAAAGGTTAGATGGGTCGCGGTAGTAGGCCAGCACATCCCCTTTTAGACGAAACCAATAACGACTATATTTGGGGTTTCTCTTGCCACTCTTGGACAAATATCCCGACTTGGCAACCTCGTGCTATTTCGACTGTCAGTAAAGGCTCTAAGATCCTTGTTCGTTAGGAGAACTTTACAGCTTTCTTGGGCAGATATGCATAAAAGCAAATGTGTTTCGCGGTGATATACATATAGCCCTGTAGTAGTACGCTTTGGAGTAACCAGCAAGGGTATTCTAAACAGCAGGATTAGTCACAGTTCGTAATTGAATACTGCATGAGATCTTGGACAATACCCTCTATGACTTCTTCGGGTTCGTCAAACTCGAATATCTGTTTCAGTTTTCGAGCAAGCAGACTAGGCCCAGTCTCGTCACCATCGGCCCTACGATGATCTCCGGATAATCTTTCGAGGTCGAAGCTTGGTCTCGACGACATCTCGGCCCTCGCTTCTAGCATTCTGCTCATCACCGGAGCAAGCCTTCCTCCGTCAAGATCAGCATCCATGTCTTCGATCGTAGGCGAACCCGGGTCAATAGTCGGTGAGCTTAAGCCGTCGCCTAAGCCATCAACGGTTGGTTCGGAAGGTTGGACACCTGAGGATTTTGATTGCTTGAATTTAGATCGAGTAGCGAGCCGTGGTAGCTGGGGCAACGAGCGTAGAAGTTGTCCTGATAATCTCCTCCGTTGCTTTTCACCCTTTTCTCTTTCCGAAGAATTCTTCTTCAGTACAGTAGTCTGTGCAATTTGTTCTCTTGATTTACCCTTTCTCTGCCTCGGAAGATCGTTAGATTCTTCATCCTCGTCGCTAGATTGGCCTTCGAATCGGTCGTTAAAGTCTACGGTCGAGCCGGCGGCGGCGATTAATCCGAATATCGACTGGTTCATGTTCATGAACATTTGGGGGCCTTGTATAGGGGGTAAGACGTCTTCGTCTATATCGTCCCCATGGTCCTTGAGGCGGTCGGGAAGCTCCATGGTAGGGTGATGGTCCTCTTTACGTTTCTTCTGAAGCTTCTTACTGACGCGCCGTCTTGCGGTACTCTCCTCCGACGGCGGAGCCATGGCTGGCGTGGAGTTAAAGTAATTGTTACGGGCTACTGACTTTTTTTTTTGTTCAGAGAAAGTTTTCGTGGTTTGGCTAGTTTCGTGGAGTATGTGGTACCGGCGTAGGCTACACAGTTAAGTGGAAGCGAATGGGGGAGAGACACGGGCTATGCAGGCGGTAGGTAGGGTCGCCAAGATTTAGAGATTCGAGACAAAGGGTCCGTGAGGCGTCAGACTTTTTATTTTTTTAATTTTACCAAATCAGAGATAGCCCTATTTATCCAGGCGGTGGATTTTAGTGATGCAGATGCATCATAATCGAGGTGGTAGGTTGATGTTAAGAAAACGCTATCAGATGTCGTGGATAGGTATGTAGCGGTAGGCAGTAGGCAGGCAGAGAAGCAGGCAAGCAAACAAGCAAAAGAGCAATGAGGCAGATAATGATTAATGATATTAGCTATAGACCATTCGCAGTCAGCTGCTAACTCATTGGATACACCTAGCCTAGACAGGAACGGATGACTGGATTAGAAAATCAGGGCGAGATCAGTTGATTGGACAAGTGAAGATATGTGCATGTGGTAAGATCTTTTGGATGGGAACGGATGGGAAGATTGAATTGGTTGCTTATGAGTTGAGTTGAGTTGAGTTTAGTTTAGTTCCAAGGTTCCGAGTGAGTGAGTGACACTGAGAAGCGTGCCAGGTGTAGCCTAGAATCCCTCAAGTTAACTACCTAAACTAGGTAAGTAGGTAGGTTTAATAGGGCTAGGTCTAGGTAGGTACATCCAATGATTGCTTATCAGGTGGTATTCAAAATCCATGGATGTACCTAGTGGACCTATTGATAGGCTTAGCTCTGGTCAGAATGCAAGCTAGGATTACCTATCGATAATTATTTTCGCGATGACGTTAACTTTATCCATTATGAATACTTCCTAACCGAGCGATAGTCGAACTCGAAGAAAGGTTAAAAGACGTTCTAGACTCGTCAAGTTTTAGCTTTGTCGATAAAATGCTCCCATATTGACCCGATATTATGGTTCTCAAATCGTAAATCGTACATCGTATACCGTATCGAACTTTGCTAACATTGCATTGTACTGTACTTTCAGCTGTGGTCAGTTGTTCCGATGAAACTGACACAAGACCAAAGATCCCGAGTTCTCATAATCACATGCCAGATCTAAAAATGATATAAGAAAGGTATAAAGAGATTCTCCAACTTGGCAGCTCGGGTCTAAAAAAAGACTTAGGGCATTGCATCGAGAATTGTTCTTTCTGCATGCCTTCGCCATCCATCACCTTTAACGGCGTAAGCAAACTCTTATTTTTCTTAATTTTGGAACAAATGAGAAAGATTGGGATGTTTAATGTTCACTTACCCCCAAGATAGCAAATAGTCGATTCAACCATTGCCTTAAGGCAATAGACATTTTATTAGTAGTATCCTCAACTACCTACCTTAAGACTAAGGCTCCTTTAGAAGATGACTTCAGCCATACCAGAAACTTTTATATCTAATGAATATTTGATATGGAATTTCCGGAATTTCTATTCGTTATGTCGTACTGGTGTGCAATGAAGTAGCCAGCCTCATGTTGAATCTATGGTCTCCCAATACTTGGTCAGCCTCGTTATAATCACATCATCCCTAGGCTACTAGGGGTATTAGGAGATATCATGTCGCACTCCGTCACTCGTTACCTAGACTGCTAGTGTAGGTATTCCAAAATAGTCACTTTAACAACCGAAAAGTCCCTGTCGGATCGAAGTAAGATTTTGGTATAAAATCTTACAGGACGCCTGTCTAGATTGATTCGTCCTTGACAGTCAGTCCACGATCACCCTTGAAAATCGTAATTAGATCCAAAGTTGCCGTCTGGTTCAGGTCATTTTGGGTGAAATTCATTTTTTTATTCAGCTGAACTCCCATTCGTAGAATCCGATCATGCCATGCGATGCTCAAAGAAGCCGAAGACTACCTGCCATATGTGCAGGCCCTTGAGTTACAACCGTCCCAAACGTCAGGTACCCGTTCCCTTGTTCCGCAAATAGAAACCATCCGGCCAGCGCATACTCTTATGCGACCAGCTCAACAACGCCACCAGCCTCCGTGATCTTCTTCTCTGCTAACTTGCTGACCCATCGTGCTCGGACCACTACGGGGACTTCAGGAAGTCTGCCCTTGCCGAGGACCTTGGAGTAGCCGAGGGGGAGGAGGTCGATGACGGGAACGGTGTCCTTCTTTGCGCCGGAGACGTAAGCATCACGAGTCTCTGCGGGGATAAGCGACCACAGCTGAAAAGGATATTGGATTAGCAATGATTTCTAGACATGTAGAATCCCTGAGCCCTAGCACCATCCCAGGCGCAGGGTCCCATGGTCATGGTATTCAGAAATGAGGAATTCGAATATCGTACCTTGTCGAGGTTGATGATAGGCTTCCAGAACTGATTCTGTTGCTTGTGGAAGTATCGCATACCGACCTTACCGAAGTAACCAGGGTGGTATTTGTCGATGTTCGTTCGGTGGTGGTGCTGACCACCGGCCATACCACGACCACCGGGATGCTTGCGGTGCTTGCCGACACGACCGTGACCGGCCGAGACGTGGCCACGGCTATCAAGATTGTTAGCAACCTTCTTGCAGTAAAATAAACGTAGAGAATTTTGAATATCAATATCAATTGTCGCTGAATTCGTCGCGCCGGGTGCCTTGAATAATCCATTCCGTGTCTATTTTACTCGATCAATTGTAGTATCGCGATGCAATTATTCATAACCCTTCATCTTTCGGATAGTTATTTTTCTCATCGTCCCTCCACTTCCTGTTACCGGCGATAGACATCCCACAATTATGGCACGGAATAGGCGACCCGACGCGAAAGTAATTGCAACGACAAATGGCGAGAAAATAAATCCGGTGGGATAACGTACTGCTTTCTGGTCTTCGATAATCTGGTAGGCATCTTGGTGAATGAGTGGCTTGTTGTGTGGTGTGTTGAAGTTGCCTACTCAAATTGGTGGTGGGTTGCGAAGATTAGTTCGGGGTTTTGATTGTTTCTATTGAGTTTGTGAAATAATTTTCGTTTAAATTTTCTTGGGTAGGGTTTGGTGTTGTGGAGAATATTGAACAAGCCACACCTGAGATCAATTATTTCATTAGCCAGTCTCAATGCCAGTGCCAGTTAGCCACAGTGCCACAGATTGCAAAGATACCTAGCCACAGATTGACCCAAGGGCCAACATGCCCCTCCACAATGCACAGCCACACTTTAGAATGAACTTTTCCAGAATTTAGTGGATGCGCTCCAAAATAATTACACCAATAAGAACCGACGAGATTACCTCTTCTGGTTCACCAGTTACATACCTATTGGGACAAGCACGATGAATGAGACAGTCTGTGATGGTAAGAGGGGTTTTGTAGAAGTCCTAGGAACAATGAAGTGGATGGAAAATGGTAGA
>MU388430.1:0-28312 GCA_022578535.1 Jackrogersella minutella
ATTCGAAAAGTCAATATTGATTGATTGAAATGGCGTATTGATCAATACATATTGATCAATGCGTTGATATTATTGAATTGTTTTGAACCCTGGTCGCTGATTCCAAATTTAATGTGGGAGATCGTGTTTTCGCATTCACCGTCAACCATGGCTTTCAGGACTACGTCACCGTTGACCACACCCTAGCTGCTAAGATCCCCGACGGCTTGTCCTTTAGCAAAGCTTCAGTCTTTCCCCTTTGCATTACCACCGCTTCATTTGCTCTCTTCGGGAGAGACTTCCTAGGTTTGCCTTTCCCGAGACTTAACCCCACTAGCACTGGTAAATCTCTCTCTCTTGATTTGGGGCGGCAGCTCAGCCGTTGGAAATAATGGTATCCAGTTGGCCAAGGCAGCTGGGTTTGATTGATTATGTCAAACCTAGGCCTTGGCGCAAGCAAGGTCTTCGACTATCATAGTCCTTCCGTCACTGACGACGTGGCTAGGGAGCTAGACAAGGGCACATACGTTTCTATATACCTTGCTGTCGGTAGCGTGGCTAAGGCTTGTGAGGCTTCACACAAGTCGAAGCAGAAGCACACAATGAGCTAATGATTGACCAGAAATTTGAGTGTTCTTGATGGCTCTTTTATATCTAAATAGTATTGGAAGATTGGCTTATAGTTACGGAGTTAAATGGTTGTTACCCAGGTGGCAGCTAGAAAAACCCCGGAGATTAGGGACGGACTTTTGCATATTTTTTCGACTGTAACTCGTTTATAGCGATAGTAGGAAACCTAGATACTTAAATTCTCTGGATCTGGTGCGTACCAAGGTACTGTATGATATAACAAGATTGAATATTAAGTAAATAGAAGAATAGGAGATGAGTGTTTTTAATTTTACTAAGATTCCAGTGTGATGACTGCAGCGGGACTTCGGTTCAGGGGAAGCATCAACGCAATAAGAAAAGACCACCTGTGTACAATTACCCAGGTTATTATGGATGTCATTACAGGATACAATATTCTATAGACACCCGTTTACATCCTAGGCAGTGGGAATCTCATTGGCGTGTGTGTACATGGTTGTGTAATTGTGAATAATATGTTGCAATATATATCATCACTTGTTCGTCACTGCTGAAAGATACGGTATATGAGGTATATGTTGTTGTATTGACTTAATTATCTGACTGAATGAGTGATGGGGGAAGTCCTTCTTACATACAAGTCCATGCCAAGACACCCTGTACTGTACCTGAAGGCAGTCCCTTGACTACTCACTTCAGCAGTCACCTCCATACACACGTTTCTAAGGACTGATAATTAACTTTCTCAACATAGCGTTTTGGCCACGGCAAGCCTTCTGCTGGCGTGTCCATTCCTTAATCTGCCAAGCCCTCCACTCATACATTGCAAGCGGCCCATCAAACACAACCTTTAGAGATAATCTCTTTGCGTCGAGCTCTGTAGTGGTTATCTGGTCCCCAAACCCTTGGAAAAGATGATCAAGTTCTGTATTCAGTTCTTTGCTCGGACTTGGACAATTCACGTTGGTTTTCCCCTTCTCGGCATCACCGTCATAAGAAAAGTAATAACCTAGTGTAGATGTCATGCGTGGGAACTTAAAGTAATATATTAGCTCATGGGGAGATATGGAACATCTCAATCAAGCCTATATCTAGGTATTCATATAGTTGCGTTATTTCCAGTCATATGTATATATTTGAGAGACTATCTGGAGCTAATTGTAATTCGCCTAAGCAGCTCTAGTTGTGTCATGTAATATTATATATAGGGGACCGAAAGCTCCCTGTATGAGGAGTCAAATAGTAATAACGTTCCACTCCCTCAAGCTTCAAGTGTTATTAGGTCAAGTCAAAGGACGCCAATATTCCTTGGCGCCGTGAACCCTGATTTCTGTATTCTCGAGGGGCTTGTCTAGTAATCGGCTTGTTAGAACATCTAGCGGCTATGTGAGACTACTATGGGGAAGTATCCACGGAGTATCTCCCGGATGGCCGTTTCCACGTGCGCTGGTCGGATTTTGATCATTTGGGTCAGACTGCTAATGTCGAGCCGATTGTCTTCTTTGCAATTAGGTTTCGTACTTGATAGAGTGACTAGCATGCTCTTCCAGGGAGATTGGGAGGTCTTGCCGACTAGGACGTCCAGTTAGTTATAGCTTAGAACGGTCAAAGTGAGAAACTTACACAATAAGACCCATAGAGTGTCAAGAAACTTGACACCAAACCAAATAACCGAAGGCTTCTCGTCGTGCGATTGGTCCTCGTCCCGGCATTTATAGAATGCCTCTGTCACCGTGGCTCTCCATTCTTTGGCGAGAAAATTTTCGTCAAGTTGCGCTTTTAAGAAGTCCAAAGCACTCGAGAAGTCGAATCGCGTTTCGACTGTAACGCCCGGGGCTGGGCTAGATTGTGTAGAGGCCATTTCAGTAATCTTTTAAAAGAGTGATAATCCAATTGGCGATTGTTTATGTAGAGATTAATTGATAGGACTCTATTGGGTGTGTAGAATTATGGATGTTGTAGGATATCCTTTGACTTGCGAATTTCTCCTTGAATATTACTTGAGGTCGTTGTGGGTGGCGGAAAATTAGCCGCAGGTGTAGATAAAAGAGGTCTTTCATTATGTCAAACGAAACTCCAGCTCTGCCCTCACTGAAGGTACTCTGGACGTCCTATGCGTCGTGGTCACGCGCCTCGTAGATACTAAATAACTATTAAATAGCATTAGATAGCATCTACGTCCTTCGGACGTAAACACAATCATCATCATTCTCCTTGAATAAAGATACGAAAAGTAAATCAGCAATAGGATACTTCAGGATGTAAAGTGTTTAAATATACAGACATAAAACTATAGGCCTATCCATACCATATGGATAGATGCCTTAAAAAACTTGTAGGTTGCGATAATATCCGACTGTTGTGATTATACGGTTAGCTGACAACTGCTAAGAGGTTAATCACACTTCTTCTCCTTGGGCACTGTGATATATTGATACCTTAGATTCAGGGTTCCTCGGCAAGACTTTGTAGCCTGTCTTCAGAAGTTCCTTGTTAATGGTCACACTAAGATTGAATTGTCCTTTTCTGAAATGGGGGCAACGATATGCCATAATAAGTTTAATATTTTTTGAGTCGCTTAATACATACCTATAGATACGACAGAAAAGTGAAGTTGTAGACGATAAATAAGGGGAAAAACGTTCTCTAATTATGCGATTCATAATCCTCATGTGACAAGTACTCTCCTTTGTTAACTTGATGGAGCCGCATTATATAGGTGTCTGTGTCATTACAACGGCTTTCTAGATCAACGACATTGCTAAGTAATACGGGTATGGGAACTTAATCCAGGGCTCCTGTAAGCAAAAGCTCAGTAGCTTTCCAATTCACCAGCAAGAAGTACCTAATATCGCCTTTCACATATGCCCATGGTATATGATTGATACATCGGGTGAGAATATACGTCGTGTCCCAATGGGATCAGCGTTTTAAGGATATATTCAAAACAGTGGTAACGTGAAGGAGTACATATTATATTGTCGGTTCCTAAATGTATCGTATGAGTACGCTGTCCTTGAATGTATGTCGATCCTAGCCTAGCACCCGGCCCCCTCCCATAATATCTCTCTTACTTCTCGACCCATTGTTTCCCCCATGATCATGAAATTACCAAAAAGGTGCAAGGCGGTGCTTGGAACTGTATATTTGCTTGATGCTAGTGTCCAAGACAGACCGTCATGGGGAAATGTTGTTGGAGCATCTGTCTAACTGTCTCTTCAATTGTATCATCGCCATAGTCGATCGATACCTTCAGAATGTTAAGATCAATATACTGGTCTCCTCTGCCATTGAGTGTTCGCTGTGAAATGGTACCAAGGTGCTTCTTCCACAGGGAAGGGCCTGTAATTTTGCCGACTAGACCTCCTTAGTTAGCTACAAATTTAGGAATAGAGGGGAGATAAAGCTTACATAGGATATACCATAAGATATCTAACAAGTTGAGCGCGAACCATAAGGCGGATATTTGTTGGTCGCCTTGCGTATCGTAAAGACATGTGCGAAATGCTTCACCGATTGATTGATACCACTCGGTTTCGGGGATTTTCCCGTTAATTTGAGCTCTGACGAAGTCAAAAGCGCCTTTGAAGTCGAACCTTGTCTCGATTGATAATCCAGGGGCGAGACATGATGGTTCGGAAGCCATGATGTAGTGTGTTCACGACAAAGTGACAAGTATTTGGACTAAAGCTTTATGGATGAAGTAAATGAAAAGGAATTGATAAAATTTCTTTGAAATGGTCATTAAGAGCACGGCTGCTGAGCTTAGCTAAATACTAAGTAGTCATAATAGTCTCTAGCCGCACTGATAGTTGGCAAGTCGCCGTGCAAGGGCATCCGCGGATGCCACCAGGCAACAATATCATATTCAAGTGACAGTTACTGGCCCATGATTGCTAGTGGTTCTCAAAACTGGAGAATTGAGAGAGTTTCTTTAGTTTTCTCATACATTCTTCCGTTCAATATTTACGAAACATAGTCTGAATTGGGTGATAAAATGATAATCAATTTATATACTGTATGGTCCTAGCCAGTTAAAACAGAATCTGTAAATATCTCACAGTGTTAATTTTATATTTCGTAGTAGACCTAAATCCCATGGCCATTAATAAGGCATTACTTATAAACCCATATATAACCCATGTTTTCTTTAGGTGAAGTATTTTTACCTTGTTTGCTACGAATGTTTCCTACTGTGTATCATGCTATTGTAAGATAACCTAGACTCTATCACGCAAATGAAACAGCTTTGGAAAGATACATCAGGTACCTTGGCTATGTATTAGCAAACAACCATGAGAAGTACGGTTTTCTGTAACACGGTCCATACTTATCCCACAGTCTGGAATGTCAAAACAAGCCCCTGGCTACCTAGGGTACCACGTCGTAAGTAATTGATATGATTTTCGTCTCTATCGACACGACAAGAAGGAAATATTATTTTGCGCAGACTATGGCGCCGTCAATATGATTGAAATGTGCAAATTTCGCTGTAGACTGTATCACTGCTATCAAACATGGGGGCAAAAAGTGTGCGTAATGAAAGAATGAAACTCATCTAGATCGAGTAGTCTTAATTAATCACATGCTAGAAATCTGAAAACCTACGTGGCATCATGACCTTCCTCGAGAAACATTTAGATAGCTTCCCTAGGGATGACCGAGCACATCCACGAACCCCCACGGCTGATTGCACAGATCCGATCACTACTAGAACGCCAAATTCCCAACCCCAGAAACTCCCCGCCAATAGCATGGTATGTTCCGACAAGCGGATATCGTAGCCTCTCCCCTGATGTGTTTAGCACCAGGTCATATAAGCGAGGTATGATCCGATGCTGTACAACACAGGTAGTCTCCGAGACTAACTCAGGAGATTGTAGGCGCGCTAGGGTAGACACCCATTCATCAGGACTCAGGTCTTCACCAAATATAATCCCAGCGCCCTTGCCACTGCGCACCGGTTTTATTATATAACCATCTTTCAGTTTCGGGGAGTGCCTAGAGATTTGGAGAAGCTGATTTGCCTCTTGAGAACCAGGAAGTATCGTGTCCACAATTCCTTCGTCGAGGACATGTGCTTGGGTAGGGGTTAACACTTCCCGTGATACCAACGACTTCAACTCCTGCTTCACAATGGCGAGCATGCGCTTGTCGTGTACCAGTAAGATAGTTCGCATATCGTTGAAACAGCGTAGACTAACCTGGCGCAGCATCTCTGGTTGTAATGCAAGTAGCTCATGCTGGTGTAGTTCCAGGCCAATCTGGTTAATCTCCTCCACAACTTCTCTTCCATAGAGGAGAAATGTAGGAGACTTAGGGGGGTTGCGTGTATCTCCATGTTCCTTAGCGAGGCAACAGAGTCGATACCCACTCTTGCTTTGAGTGTCAGATATCAGTCTAAGGTCTGAAGGATTGACCAGCCGCGGTGTGACACCCAAACGACGACGAACGACATCCATAAACATGTGGATGTCTATTCCCTGCTCTTCACCTTTGAGAAGATATAGCGGGACGTTCGGGTCGAAGAGACTGAATAATCTGTCAAGGAGCTGTACACCATTAGAGTCCAAACTAGATATAAGGAGATGAATGGAGTTATTTGGTAACACCTTTTCTACGTCTGTTGCACTGATTAGTCCATGTGCTCCTAGACCCATGTCCTCCAGAGCTTGTTGTCCGTATGCATCGTGCATAAATCCATTGAAGGAGAAGCGGGCATTAATTTCTGCGATTTGAAATGTCTCCAATACTCCGCCGTCACGCCGAGTCTTATTTTCTTCAATTAAGAAGTCTGGCCTCCATGATCCTTGATGTTGGGAGTAATGCGGTAGATTTCCCCGAAGCGTCTGGCCTTCTATCCACTGAAGTCCTTGTTAGATAGAGATTGAGTCGGTGAGTTGTAGTGTAAGATAGAAAGCACACCTGCAAAAGCTCCTCCTCTTTCTTGTGTAAGGGCATACGCTCAGGAAGTTTAGCCTTCTTGTCAGTCCACCATCGTTCAACGATATCAGTAATGGCAATATCCAGCGCTCTATGTAGATTTGTCAGTAGCTGCTGATGATGCTTGTTGACAAGTATTGGCCGAGGACAAGCCATCCGATAAGAGCCTTTTGGCCATATATCAGGAGCACATATAGATAGAAGGCTAGCTTGAATATCCTCATGTTCCTGAGCATAGGTACTGGACTCTGGCTCGTAGTAGGAAACAAGCCCATAGCCATGAAGCTTGTTCCTAATGCAGATCTGCTGCAGCTCAGAGGATGTTGGACTGCGCATTGGGAAGATAAGGTTTGGTTGAGAATTGTACTAGACTCATAAGCAACAGAATCAGAAGTAGGATGTAATTTTAGATGGTTGTTGGATTCCTGTAGGTAATCTAGGAGTATTATATGACGAATACGCGAACGATAGAAGTGCTTTTCCCAAGTTGCAGCCATACCCCTAGTTCGTATGGAATCAGCATACATACATACCAGGTATGTATCACTCGCTCAGCGCCAACTGAATTATATGAAACAAACACGACAGTAGACTATGTCGCATACCTGTTGCACCAACTACCGCTATACCCGACGGCAGATGGCATAGTATGTAGGTAGGTATCGTGAGACAAATTTCGCCAACTAACGTAACGTTTTGGGGAACATACATCTATCTATCGGGTATAAAGCTTTTTAATGCTTCAGAACATGAGAATATGATTATGGCAAGGATTGACCACATCGTCTTTGGCTATTATGTCTTTTATGAACTTGACAGCATTCTTCGCCATGCAGCGAGTTGCGTGTCATATACGCCGAACTAACCATACATCTGTTTCTACATGGAAACATAAATATACATTAAAACTCCCACACCTTACTACCCCATTTCACGATAGAGCTCGTCTCATCTCCACTGAAGTCTCGAGGACTGTCCCCCACTTAGAAGCGCCCTCTCTTAATTCCGCCAATCAACCCGACCATGCTCGTGACGTGTCCGAGCAGCTCGAGAAGAGCGGTATTCTAAAAGTCAGCCTTGGCTTCTCAGACAACAATAGCCAATATCTTGAGCAATTACTCCTCAGTCTTCATCAACATCACGGCCACCAGCTTCCTATCACTCACAGCTCAACTCGGGGCTGGTTCTGGGACATCCGTCCAAGTAACAAGAACTTCCAAACCGCAAATTGTCAAGCGCGATCAGAAACGATGGAAAAGTTCCCTTGGCATACAGATTGCAGCTATGAAGATCCACCTCCGAGGTATTTCGCACTCCAGGTCCTTCGCCCAGATCGATTTGGCGGCGGAATCCTGTCGGTCATGAACGTCGAGTGTCTTACTGAGAAACTCTCACCAGCAACTCGGGCTTCTCTTATGCACCCAGAATATCGAATTACCACTCCGCCAGAGTTTGTTAAGAATTCTGCACCAGGGCACATAATTGGCAGTCTACTTGTGGCTGACAAAAAGGGGCGGTTTAGTATGATACGTTACAGGGACGATATACTAACGCCCCTAAGTGAAAGGGCATCGCTAGCACTAGATGAGCTCAAAGCAGTTTTGAACACCAGTGGTCAACCGAATCTAACCGTGAATCTGACCTCTGATGACCTGCCGGAAAGAACAATTATTCTTGTCGATAATCGTCGTTGGTTGCATGCCCGAACCGATGTCAAGGACCCAAAACGGCACTTACGCCGAGTGCGGTGGGATGTTATTCCATTTCAGACTGATTTCCTAAGATAGGGGGGTTTACTTCGAGGCCGTTGCAAGGAAACACACAATGAAACTAGAAATACACGTTTTATTTGCCGAGATTTGATCTGTGATCAAATAATACATTTCCTATATCGAATATGTTGACCTAATCGCTGGCCGTATTCATAACTGTATTTTCAGCTGCTACCTACTGCTACTGCTACTCTTGAGCTGCCTTGAAAATGAGCACCAACTCCTGTCAATATTTTCAGAACAGTAGTTATTCACCCACCTAACTCATCGCAAATTAAATATAGGTACTACCGATATTGAACTTACTAACTGGGTTGCCATAAACCTTCCACTCTTCTCTAATAGGGGTACTAGGGGCACATTGATGAAGACAGTTCATCACCTTGTACGCACAAACTTGAAGCACAACCTGTTCATTCGGCGCTTGGCTACACACTTACCCGACATATATGAACAATTGTGGACTTAGTCGATAAGTCCCAACGTTACTCAATGGCAATTGTCTTAGCCGGCCCAACGTGTTCACTGTATCAAGTAGCGGAAGCTCACATCACCGAGCGCATCAAGGGGCTAGTTATAATAGAATGAACTGCAACACGGCAAACACAACAACAATAAAACCGAATTATATACGTGACCATACATATTGAGCCATTAACTACAGAATGTCGTTCTTTGGGTTACATAAATATGTAGAAAACGTAGCACCACGTTGTTTCAGGTCACTGAGAGACTTGAATTAATTATGTATTACCGTCATATTGTCCCATCATAATTAACCCTGTCTATTCTACGAAATTTACCAATAGTGGATTTTAAAACGTTAAACGAGATGATCTCTTCCGTTTTGAATAAGTGTATGTATGCCTTAATGAGACACCAAGATGCCGAAGGTTGAACAACAGTTCACCACTATATTTCGATGGTATGAACTTGAACACAGCTGGAGAGAGAGGTAAATTATGCTATGGGGCTTCACACTAGAAAGCTATAGGAATGCTGGCTTGGAAAATCAGGTATTGAATGATGCCCTTAATCATCTCACATTAGCAGATGTGGTAGCGGTTCCTATCATTCGCCCCTTTTATTTTCAATGTTGAGTATCCACCTAGCGCGTACAACATTTGCGCTGCCAGAGAATGAGCCACGAAGCAGTAGGCCGAGGTAAAATCAAGTGATTGGACGGCCATTGCTTCAGAAATGGTCGCTCGATATGTAATAATCACCAATACAATATAATTCTCCTCGAAATTAATTCTCATTGATGATTTATTATCAGTACTAATTGTCATCGTTGTGTGAATATTATGCAGTAATTGAACCCCTGGTAGTTTTCATAAACCGGGGATTTCTAAAGACAACGAGCTTATTCCGAGTCGATGCTCTCTCCTAACAGAGGCATTGTTTCTGAAAGCTCACCCTGGACGTTTTCGCCCTTAACACTCTCGACGTTAGCATTTTCAGGGTCTTCTTCCTTTGGGGGCATGGTCATGAATTTGCCACCGTCCACTTTCTTGACCATCCAGCTGCCTTCGTCTCGGGCGGATATGAAGAATTCTTGATTCGCTTCAAAGCTCCTACCACCAGTCTCGGGCGAGAAGAGCCAAGTGAACAATCCCGCAATTGCGTTGGTGACAGCAAACACTATGAACAAAGAGTACTTCAAATTGTTGAAGCCAATGGGAGTTAACAACGTAACAGCAAAGTTGGCAATGCCCCATACGATGACGCTAATGGAGCTGCCTTTTGCACGCGCACTGTTGGGATAAATCTCAGTTGGAATCAACCAGACAGTAGTCAGCCAACATATTCCGAAAGTGGCTGTCGACCCATAGAGAGTGGCACAGCCAATAATCTCTACCCACAGGTTAGGTTTGTGGAAAATGTTCACAGTCGCACCACCAAAAAAGGCCAAAAGTGCAAAGCAGCCTGCTAGAATGACTGATCCTATAATCATCAGCCACCTCCGACCGAGGACATCGATTGTCATCCATCCAACGGTCATCATGCAGAAGTAAAAACAATAGTTCCCAAGGGTCACCCATTCGGCGCCCCGAACGGCTAAGCCCAGAAGCCCAAATATCTGCACACCATACACAGAGACTGCCCCATAGCCGGTCAAAGCTTGGTTGATCTGACCCATTACTGTAATCATGGTGGGATGAAACTGGCTTCCAGTGGGCCAGATCATGTCGTAGTACTTGATTCTCTCCGCGGTCTCTTCTTGTTGAGCCTTATGAAGTTCCTCAAGCTTGTCTGCTGCTAGGGCCTCGCCGTAAAGACGTATAAGCACGTTACTTGCGTCATCCAACCTCTCTTTACTCACGAACCAGCGCGGTGACTCCGGTAAGCCCCTAATTATGGACAATAGCACAATAGGGAAAACCTGCATGAAGATGATAGGAATCCTCCAAGCCCAGTTACTATCCTTCCCTAGTGTCCTGGTGAGGACAAGGTTGAGTACGAATGCTAACAATAGCCCGCCGATGTTTCCCTGGAATTCTACCGCCACTACGAACATGTTAAATCAGCAATCTCAATGTGGAAGTTTCAATGGAAAAAGATAGGGATAGATGTTCTAAGATATAATAACGAACTAGCGGTTCCCCGTCGGTCATCCGACATGGTAGTTATACTTTTCGGATAGGAGAAGGGGGCCATGAAAATTTGTAGAAAATACGCACAAGCGCTACCACGGGCATTATCCTTAGAGAGCTCTGAGCTGTAAATAGGAATGACAGCGTCGATCCCTCCGATGCCTATTCCTAAAATGACACGTCCGGCTAGCATGAAAACACGCGAGCTACCACTCCATGAGCTGTCGGAGTCCCAGGGATATATCCCTGGGATAAACATCAGGATATTACCAATGATGCTCATGATAAGGCAGGCAGTGATTGAGATCTTACGTCCCTTCCTATCGGCCAAAGACGAGGCTGCGACGGCGCCGATAACGCAGCCGAGGTAGTAGACAGATACGATGACGCCAACGAGAGGAGAGTCTGCTGGTATTGCCATAGTGCGGAGGTAAGATCGATTTGTGTTGACGAGAGACATCATACCCTGATCATACCCATATAGAGCAATGGCTATAGCTGAAAATAGGACCATAGCACAATTCTTAGATATCCATTGATTTGGGTGAAATCGAAAACCAGGGTTGGACCGGTTTTGTTGAGATGATGAAGGCATCCTAGGTAAGTATTGCAGCCCTATGAACCTGAACTGATTTCGACAGTAACCCCTTGGGTCGCCGGCATTTGCTAGGCAGTTAACAAGAGCCGAGGCAATGCATCTGCCAGGGGAAGATTATTAGTATTGGACTTTGAAGTCTAGAACTAGGTACATGAACAGGATCTAGGAGGGAAAGAAGATGAATGGGAACCTTCCAGGTTATTAAGTCTTCAGAGACAAGTTGAAGCTGTTTGATGATTAAATAAAGTGGAAGGGGGATACCAGGATACCTACATGTACCTAGGTAGGAGTGGTTCAAGGGCGAAGGAGGCAAGTTTACGCAGTCTCGTGCCCCAACTTGAAAGCCACTTAGGTACATAATGATCGATCATATACATATGTATGTACCGGGTACCTAGGTACCTCTCTAGGTACTGATTCAACGAGCTACGGGCTAGACATATGACATCATGCCTATGCACTTACCCTTTCCATAATCTAGCCTCAATATTCTAATTGGTCAATTTAGGTAGATATCAACAACACTACGTAATCGGAAAATAGGGGCCTTCCAGAGCTCATATCGTTATCTAAGAAAGACACTGGAGTACATAAGCATGACGTTAGATCATATAGGGAAATATGATTAGCGCTATGCAATTAAAAGGCTACATGTTCTTTTAAAGAAGGTATTTCAAATCTGGCGTGGACTACTTAAGTACCTACGCAGGCTCAGGGCCCGGAACCACTACACGTTAATCCACTGGTGTACACCAACGCCAAGCCAACTCAATTCAATTCAATTACACTGACCCACTTTAAATTTAGTCATCCACTACACATGAAGCCTCAGTGTGTGTAGTGGAATTGAATTGAGTGTATTAACTGTGGAGTTTTAATGGGGCGTGGCAGGGGTGTTGGCCCACTGTTAAGGATTACTATTATTTTTAGTGGTAGCACTAACAATTAAGGGACGTGGCGAGTGCTGTGGCAAAGGATTATGTGTGGCTTCACTAACAGTAGAACCAGCTGAGCCACATTTGGTGGCCACCGGTGGCCACCAAAGGTGGTTTCGGTGGATTGCGTTGCAGGTTGCGCAATATAAAAAAATCCTATATGGGTTGCGTTGCAAGCGTGGTGGCCATCATTTGGTTGCCACGGCGTTGCAGTGGTGGCGTTACTTGCCAGCCTGATTTCAGCTCGATGATACCCCGGAATCTACCCCCGAACCAGACTTTACTCATAATCCGTGGGCTAGAGGGTGGCTTAATACTCCAGGGGGGCGACGACGTGAATAGGAATAGCTTCATTGAGTAAACAATAGGTACTGACAGTAAAAATAGTGGGTCCCTGAATCCTAATCCACCCACATACACGCACTACACCAAGGCCATTTGGTGTACATTCTAATCCACTACACCAAGGGATTTCGTGGATATATCCACTGCACTACACTAAAGGCCTTGGTGTAGTGCGGTGGAATTGATCCGGGCCCTGCGCAGGCTACGTACTTACTCCTTATGTTCTGAATAACATCTATGGATTCTTTGATTTTCACGGAGAGAAATGCGATAGCGCTCTTATATCTGATACAAATACATATGTACTGAATAATCATAAACACGGGCGCGTTTGCTAAATGAGCGCGCCGATGAGAGATTCGTAGCTATTCCCTACCATCAACACCTGCAATGTCCAAACCACCTCAAGCGATCCCTAGGATGATGATATCAAAAAAGAAAAAAAGAAAAGAAAAAAAGAATAAAGGTTATTCATTATTTATTATTACTTGGCTCATGCAGGTGGAAGATTAGAAGGTCGAGGGGGTCGAACAACCGAGAAGCCCTGCTCTTCCGTACTCCGCTGCCCAGATACTCTACGCCATATATTCAATGGAGACAGGGGACGCATCGTATGTCGTGATGCCGGAGACTCGGGTGTCTCGGCTGTAGAGCTTGATTCTGTTGGTGTATGATTAGGTGCTCCGTAAAAGAGGTCTGATTCTCGAAAGGAGTAGTCTGCCCATCGCGGATGTAAGGATGCTGATGCTGATGCTGATCCAGTCGTGCTTGTGGGTGCCTCCAGATGTATAGGAGCCGATCTGGCCGACTCTAAAGAACCAATCCTATCTATTGAAGACGTCAAGCGTCCAGAGGAGATACCATCTACAGATACATCTGGCGAGGCTGTAGGCTCCTTTTTCATATTCTGCCGGTGTTGCCAATCCATAGAATGAGAGGCCATGATCCGAGAATGTCGCGCCGGTCGATAATAGTCACGATTCGAGATCGTAGATGAGTTCAAACTGTGGTGTGTATTGGCATCATCCAAAGGGTCATCTGCCAACTCCGAATGTGCCGGGCTCTCCTGGTCGATATTCGAATTGGAGGGTGAAGAAGACGCATGAGTGCGGTCAGGCAAATGATTTCTCGAGACCCGCCGCCGACGGAGCTTGCGAAGATTATAGACCTATTGCCGCAAGTTAATTTCTTTTATCAAACGTAGAGGCCCGGAGATGGAAAAAAGAAAACGTACATCAGGACCAGGTGTGCTCCACCAGAGAGTACATATCTTTGCGAGCTGTACTACGGCCGGCACAAAGAACCCTAAGATGAGCATACTCGCGTGTAGTATAATGACTGCATAGCCAACAGCGTTCCTGACGTTGTCCGACACAACACCGGGTACGAACACCACCATGCATAACAAACTTCCTAACCGCACAACTGCTGATATCGTCCCTACGGAGAGCATGCTGTACGCCTGAAATTGCATGATGCATGCTAACAGTAAAAGTTCGCACGCTCCCAGGACCGCTAGCTGTGCTCGTCCCGAGATCTGGAGCCCACCAACTGCAACGCCTCGAATAAAACATAAGACGAACAGCGCAAGAACGAAGGTTTTGTGCTGATCCCCTGACGATGGCGATATCTGCCGGTATCGCTTGCGACTTTCGAAAATCAAGACGCCCAAGCTACGTGTTGGGATTGAAGTCAAAAGCCAGATAAACGCGACGAGGATGGATACTATAAGTATTATAGCAAGCGTGATGTGGTAGG
The DNA here is from genome assembly GCA_022578535.1 of Jackrogersella minutella. NCBI lineage: Eukaryota > Fungi > Ascomycota > Sordariomycetes > Xylariales > Hypoxylaceae > Jackrogersella > Jackrogersella minutella. Next base: position 14,519 of record MU388430.1, read on the forward strand.
TTGGTAGATGACCCACGTTGTCGAGTTGATAGAACGATAGTGCGATGAGCGGCAGCATGAAATAAGATAGAACAACGCGTATCGTACGGATAAAGGTTCGGCGCAAGCCGGTATCTGAGTTCGAATCCGGATCCGAAGGAGAAGATCGATTCCAGTGCGAGTAGGTCCCCAGGCATAAAGCCGACAAAGTTGCAATAGCCATGATCAGGATCACCATGTTCAGCCACGTGTCCATAGTCATCGGAGCGCCTGTGATCTGGGTCATTATCTCTAAACCGAACGTCCCACCATACGTCCCATTGATTTCATAGATTCCATCCTTAACACCAGGATAGGTCTGCCCATGAGTGACTAGTCTGTCGGCGAAGAGGGATAGCCATCCTAACCGGCTTACAACGGGCTGATAGAAACCCGGGTAAAAGAGGCTGAGGGTTCCCGTGAAGAAGATAAATTGTAGATACTGCAGGCAATCGGCAAAGCCAGGAAGCATGGCCCGCGTCGAGGGCGCATCTTTCGGCGTAGGACCGTTGAGACTAATTGACCGTGCAGTACCTACAAGCAAGACAAAGATAAGAATGCCCAGCGGTGCATAACGCAAGCCCTCCTGTATAGCAGAGCCGATCCCAGGGGTGACATTGGCCTCTAGGCATCCTTTCTCTGCCGAGTCGGGTCCGATCAGATGAATGGTGGTGTGGAATGTAGAGAGAGGATAGAAAGCTGGAGGGCTCATTCCACCGGTGACTATGAGATACACGATGGAACGATCGCTTCCTGGTCCGAATTCATGGCATGTTACGTTGATTTCCGGGTAGTAGGAAGATGATCGACCTAATAAGCTAAGGTCGACTCTCATACTCGATATCTCAGAGACCCACTGAGCGCATTCTCCGTGTTCTACTCTGTGGCCGACCCTGAGGGAGAACCAATCGTGGGTGTCGTTGGTAGATGCCAACCGAGCTGACAAAGTCTCGAGGACATAACCGTCCGGGTGAGATGTGTAGCTATCGCAGGGCTGCCATTGCACGTAAGCCGCCGATGCGCAAGTCGCCAGCAGCTGAAGTAATCCGAAACGCAGCATCGTGCATTTGAATAGAGCGAAGGAATGAATCAACCTTTCCTCATTTCATAATCAAGGAAAGGTTAAGGCATCCATGACTTCATAACCATAGCTCATAACTATCCATCGCCGTGAAATGAGCAGAACGATGTAGCCGACGCTGTGTTGAAAACAATGTCGTCTCAATCTCCATTATCTCAGCTTGGGATTTTCTGAGGGAGCCCCTTAAAGAAGCCGGCGCTAGTATGGGAGGTCCACAAGCAATGCCACATTAATTCGGCATAGATTTCCTCCATCCCTACCGGTAGATAGAATCTAGCAAGAATCGTCAAAATCTCGATGCTAGGTATGCAACTAAAATATCATGTTTTAAAGAAAGTATGATGAATTAAGTAACTGCACGGCCCCTGACAGCGTCCTCTGAAGACTGTCATTTCACCAGCATACAACCAGGAATCCCTTAGTTAGATTCTAATACAGTACGTAAGACCTCTTTTCATTCATCAACCTTATGAGATTTGTAAGTCAGAACAATAATTATGATACCTAACTTAATATTACATAAATCAGTCACCAATGTCATATGTACTGTACACAAGAGTAAGAGACTTGTGATTTCATGCCATCTCGGTCTGTAGAGGAGATAACTTTCAAAATACTTTCGAAATAGCCTTGGAACCGTAAAGTCCGATCTAGTTCTTATTATTTACCAAAATATTTCTAGCAACATACTTAGCAGCCCAGGTACGCGATGCGGCTCGTGCTCATGCGAAGATCTCCCTTAACGATGATATAGTAGATCAGATGTGACGTAAAGCCACCAATACAAAGACTTGGGAAAGTTTCATCTCGAAGATCTCTGCTATGCACCGTAGTTGGGATGACGTCGGTAGTTCAACAGATCGCGAGGCGTTTATTGACTTCATTTTCTACTTAAGGTCGACTGTGAGTACTCACCCGATGCCGACAATAATTCTTCAACCATTCCACAAGCTCTTTTAATATGAAAGACTCAACCATTTTCTTTTTACAACTCGGAGCAAAGTGTACTATTTTAACCACATTTCAAACTGAGAATCGAAATGCCTACCTCTGATAACGTTGAGGTAAGTTAGCCACATAAAATATGATTGACCCCCATACTTTTCACTAATAGTACTAAGTCTCGTTCAGGTCAAACGGCAATTTTTAGAAAAGCTACATAATTACGGTAGATTCTCATATGACCAAGTCAACGAGTTCATGCACTGTGTGATAGCCGAGGACTACTCCCGTCTCTTTAGTTCCCAGGGCACTCCGTGTACACTAGATACGCAGTGTTTGCGACCAGATGGGACACCACATCTCATTGAGGATGTCCCATTAGAAGATATCCTAAAAGCGGCTGAATCCCTCATCGGAAACTCAGTTCCTACCGATCAGCAAACGCAAGCTTTATTACAAGTGATGGATGGCGTGTCAGCCCAGTCATGTTTCGCCCTCCGCGCCCATGACAAGGTTCTTTCGGGATCTGTCATCATACCAAAATTGAACGACAGACTTCCCGGAGAGGTTGCCGCGGATGTTGGTACGGAAATCGATCGTGACTGTGATCAGATTCGAGCCATGATCAAGATTCTCACCTGTCATGGCGGCGAATGGACTGTAGATCAGTTTCGTCGAACACTTGGCCATATATCGCGGCCGAAGCTGACCTCCTTCCTGGAGAAATGGGGTCCTAGGGGCGGTGTACACTGTCTATCATTCCTGTTAGGTTGGGAATTCTTCAAGCTGCGAGAGATCCTCGGGTGCCCCTTGGTCAAGACTAATCCACCTGGGTCGCCCTACAGGGACTTTATGCAGGAACGAGATCCAAACCGGGGGCAGAAGCGATCAAGTATTGGAAGGGATGGAGAGTCGGTGAAATACTCGAGAACTCTCTCTGCTCTGACCACAAGAGCACAAAACTCGCTTCCTAAAACCAAACAGGTCACCACTGTTATCCTTAATATCCTATTATAGTGTTGTACTATTACTGGAATACCTCTTGGAATAGTTTTGTATATTCGGGTATCATGTCATTAAGAGATACATCAGAAGCCATCCCTAAGAGTGCGTAAAGTTCTATCACATGGATCTTAATTTCGTCCGGATAGGCCACTTGCGAATAGAGAAATTTAAGTAATTGCTATGTCGCCGATGATTCAACTCTCTCAGGTCGTAGCCATCACCTCAACTAGGTAGGTAGTATATAGCGGCATGCTTCATAATACCAGCAAAATGACTGTACCCCTCGCCGTCGTTGCTTGGCCTTCGAGGTATGAAGCCACCCAACAACCTTACCGTATTAGTGTTCCGACATAACTTGGAATAACGGTTATCATTGGTCTATCTCGCATTACAGGGTGATATATACGAGCTTGTTTCACTCTTGAGATGAAGACTTCTTCGAAAAATCGCACCTATCCCTCTTCTTCTTCACATACCCCTGCAGCAAGCGATTCACCATGCATGATCTCTAGATCCTCTAACCAATCAGCTCTCACTATGCCCGCAGCTTAGCCGCCTTGTTTTTGATCGGTAGAACTTCGAGCATTACACAATGACCAGGGTGCCGGTAGTGGTCCTCGTCCGGACGTGGGCTCGACATCGTAAGATAGGACTGCAACTAGATACCCGCTACTTGGTGTCCTTGATGTTATTCAAACTTCAAGGAACCAAAACATTTGATTAATATAGCCCAATAAGAATCAACTCATGTAATACTCATTCCCTTACAGCCACGTTAATACTAAAAATCAACCACTAGAACGATTATAGAACACATCTTGAATTGGGATTTTGTCTTACACGGTGGGGGAGTTCGCATTTGTTAACCTATCCATTCCCATTCTCCGTGAACGCCTTCAGATCTAGGGGCCACGTTTCTTCCATAAACCAGATGTACCCGGGGACCACTTTCTCTGAGCCACAAGTAAGCTAGATGTTCTCCGTCTCGAGGGGTGACATAGCTGAATCATCTGACTCCCGAGAATTCCTATGCTCACGCTACCAAGCATTTATCCAACAAACCACCTCACGACATGGCCTTCGCAATTCATTGTGCCCTCCGCTTTCACCTTCGCGCCATGTTTGTCCGCGAACATCTTAATAGACTCATCGATTATATCCAAAATATCCTGATTAGCCACGGAGAACGAATATTGCGAAGTATCAGCGTCCGTCTCCCGCGCGATGCCGAACCCGCAAGTGCCTAGGAACATCTCATCCCGGTAGCCCGCCGGCTGGCCTGTGAAGTCAACACCCCAGTCGCCTGCATCCGTCAGAATACTTTGGCAGGTGTGCTGGCATGCTGTGGCGGGTATTGATGAACTGTTGGTCTGATCCGTGTACGTGAGAGGCGTGCAGTACCCTGCGATGGACTTGTCGCCGCCGCAGGAGTCTTGTCTAGGCGAGAGGGGTGAGGGAGCTGCAGCAGTGAAGCCGACGAGGAGCATCGGTAAGAAGACTATTGCGCAGAGCATTTTGTCTGGATTCGGTGCTGTAAAAATCTAAGCACTATTGGCTGCAGGGTTTTCCATAAGGGCTACTGTCGTTGCTCGAGATGGCTTTGCTAGAGCAGTTATCGCTGTGCTGAGGGAGGTAAATCAGAGAGTTCCATGCCGGAAAGAGCACCATTATATATGAAATTATAGCTGTCCCTAACTATTATGATCACAAGTAATCTGATAGTCCAACGGCGCATGTGACGTGACCAACAATATCTCCGCAGCGTGATGGATCAACAGTGATGGACTTACACATCACAAACGTAGCCAATCAGGTCGGCATCCTACGAGTGCGCCTAGGCGAATCGGATATCAAAGTCAACATCCTAGCAACATACCATCCTAGGCAGCCAACATGTCCGGCGGTGACTGAATGTATCGTTTCAATGAGAATTTCTATGATTATGTTGTAGTATACGGACGATAACTATTAATGCCTGACAGTACATCCCGTGGAGGTTCTAGGTAAATACAATTATGTTCCACCGAATATCAAACCTGTAATTGTTGGCTTAAAGTAAAGTAAAACCACAGCAGTCTGAATGTATGCCAAGCAATCCGAAGTTATTTAGGCCTACCTACATGTTGCTCTCATACCCTAGTGGCCAACTCCCGCCGCACTGCATAGTCGTTCAACTGCTTGGGTAATAAAGCTACCGACGCATGTTGTACTGCACCATATAGAAAACGGGATGCTTAAAGACCTCCCACTGAAAACAATGTTGCAGTGCTACTTTAGTCTTTAGAATCCCCAGCACCAAAGGCCTGACTAGCGATGATTCAGGGGTTGGTCGGGCAGTGGTCAGTGACAATTAGGACAAATTACTCACTATTATCAAGCAAACACAAAACACAATTACATGCCTAGTTAGTTTAATTAAAATGGAAGCGAATAAAGACAATAAATCCATTTAATTCCGTTTGATAGACACACCAACGCCAAATTCGCCCTCAAAAGGCCTCGCATATCCATGCAGCACGATTTACTCAGCCCCTTACTCAGTCTAACGGCGAGATGAATAGAGTGCAATTAATCAACACGTATTAAGTCCTACCCATGGACTAAAAGCTGACCACTATGTCCATGGGTTGGTTGTATATCGAGCATCGAGGTCTATGTTCCGCGTTCGTGTTCTCCGTCTAAGACGCAATATTCAAGCTTTATAGAGCTGACATGTAGGTACGGCATTCTGTGTCGCAGGCGGACATTGGCGAAGGTGTGACCGAGGTATGAATTGACAGGTTGGACGAGAGTAGTTGAAAGATTTGGATGTACTATTTGTAACGCTTAAACGATGAGCCACATCCTCCTACAACATTCCACTTCAACTCTGAACCGTAACGCCATTCGCACGAACCCAAACGCACGTACCATGATCGATATAGATCTCACATTGTTGCCACAGCCAGCTCCTGCTCTGCATCCTCTCCTTGGCACTGTCCACAACGTGGTTCCTGGACTATCTCCTTAACTGACTGGCAGTCCTGGTTTTGGCAAGGGATATCGTTCTCGTATGGCTTACAGCCGCAGCGATAGGTGATAATGAATTTGCACATTACGTCGGTTGATTGAAATCTCAATGCTGTCGTTCGTTGCGAAAATATACAACAGGGTAGGTAGTTTCAAGTTTTCGTTAAAAAGGTTAAGGAGTATTGAATAACCATGGAGACGAAAAAATAAGTCTTTATATAAGAGTCTAATACGCCCACATCGTTCAGATGAAGAAAGATACCTGATGTTATATAAAATCTCAGCGTTCGGAAAGTTTTGCTAGCATAGGCTCTATTGAAGCCACCGATCCTAATACAATCAGCCATTGAGAGTTAAAAACTCAAACTCCTCGGTGAGTGGCTAAAATGACATATCTGTTTTCGTCGCGACGACGTGACTGGGCATCATGATCGTTCCATAGACGCCGGGCGAGTCGGAAGTTGAGACGGGTATCTGCAGGAATCGTGCTTTCTGATCCCCTTCATCCTGGTAAGCTCGTAATAGCAGGTCGCACAAGATTCCGTATGGAACATGAGGGCCGATGGATGCGTCGTGGCATACACTGACGCCAAGAGTTTAACCCTCGCATTGGCATTTCCCTTTGTGGACGAGTATCAAGTTGATAGTTTCTAACTAGGCCATGCAATGTTTGCCCTAGATGGATCTGACGGCATGAGGTTGCAACGCATATCTCTGAGAAAGGTGTCCATCCGCGGTCTTCAACTTCGATCTGAAGATTAGATAGATTCTGAGCCGACAAGGAGTTCGGTCGCTTCCGCTTAACAAAGGATCTGGAGTGACAGGTCGCCCCGGGGTAGATTTGCATACCAGAACCGCCCTGGAACCACAGGACAAAGAAGAAAACAAGTTCAGGTCTCAACTATTCCCTGAGAGTTTTTTTTCTTTTTTCTTTTTCTTCGGCAGTCAAATATCGAGTACGGGACCTTCGTCTCCATAGATTGGATCCCTTTCGAACCACGGCAACTTTCCAATGCTCCGTATTTCAGCCTCTTCGCCCTCCTTTCCGTAACACATATCCCAGCTGTAACCCGTAGGGTAAGAACCTACCATCTCGAAGTCGTCCGTCAGATCTTGAAAGAGCCTATGTCCGACACCAGCAGGCAAAATCAACACGTCGCCCGGCACAACTTCCTTCTCCACCCTTTCCGGGTTTTCCTCACCGCCAAAGCAAAGCCTTGCTTTTCCCTGACTGATACATAGCACTTCGTGAGTGGTCGAGTGGAAATGAGTCGTGCTATACATGCTAAAACGCCACTGCGGTTCCACTACGCCGACTGCAGTGAGATGCGACTCTATGGCGGATGCGGTCAAGTTCAAAGGAGGAAAAGCCTCATGGTAGTGTAACAGGGACTTATTCTGAATGCTGGTATTGGGTATATGATTGTATGCAGGAATAGAATGACGAGAAATGCGTAAGGAAGATAAAGGTGTAGGGCATAACTTTGGAGCCATGGTAAGAATCTTCTAACTTAGGTTAGGTTATCACGTATTTCGGTACTTATATCACCTAGAATAGGTATTATTAGTTAATAGTAATTAGAGCGGGTTAAAATTAGACTAGAAATAAGTGTCGTTCGCGGCACTATGGAGCAGGTGTACGAAGTAAGTATTAATAACAACCCATCTACCATTATATCAATTTGATGTCATTGATGATAGTTAGGAATTTGATTACCCCTATTCTTTAATTAACCATTTGATCGAATGCGTAATATACCTCTTTAAACGCATGCATATTCCCGTTAATTAGTCGCGGGCTCCTCGGCTCCCGCCTTCAATGCAGCTCCCCCTCGCGAGAATTATTCTTGATTATCTAAACTCCGGTAACATCTATTCACATCAAACAAATCGGTGTTATTCGGAACCTGGCTCGCGGAGTTAAGCGAAGGCGTGTAATTTTTATAATTTAGTCTCTCCAGGCTGGTGCCCCCCTGAATCAGTTTAACGCGACATCAATGAACGTCATAGAAACCTAACATGTATATAACTACCTCCTACCCGGGTCGGTAGCTAGGTAGATCTCGACCTCGATCTCTCAAATGCACCACTTCATAATTGTGAATTTTAAGCTGGCCTTCAAGTGAATATCAAACCACAAGGGGGAAATCAAGTTGACGTTCTGAAGACAAGATTGTCTATTCGCACATACATTTATAGCAAATATGACTTATAAACGATCAATCATCATTACAGGCGGTACAGCCAATATCGGCTACTACGCTGCGCTCGAGATAGCAAAAGCACATCCTGAGAACCTAATCGTAATATCATCGCGAACCGACGGTAACCACGCCGCGGAGACTATCAATAAGGCACTGGGCCAGACCAACACTATATATATCCCCCTCGACCTCTCAAACCTATCGAAAGTCCGCGCCTATGCCGAAGACTGGCCGACGGGACACTATCCCCCAATCCAAGCTCTTGTCCTAAACGCCGGCCTTCAGTTTCCCGGTGCGGTTACTAAGACGGTCGACGGTCTCGAATCCAGCTTCGGTATCAACCACGTCGGTCATGCCCTTCTCTTTCACCTCCTCTGCCCCTATCTTGCACCTAAGGCGCGAGTAGTCATCACTTCGAGTGGTACACATGATCCTGATCAAAAGACGGGTGGTATGCCCAAGCCGAAGTACATAACGGCCGAGGAGCTTGCACATCCGACTCCCGAGTCGGCTATGAACCTAGGGCGGCAACGGTATTGCGAAAGTAAACTTGCTAACGTGCTATGGGGGTACGCGCTCGATCGTCACCTGAAGCAAAGCTTGCCGGAGCGAGACATCACGGTAAATTCAATCGACCCAGGTCTCATGCCCGGCACAGGCCTGGCGCGCGACGCTAATGGATTCGAGAAATTCCTCTGGCATCATGTTCTGCCAAGAATCATTCCATTGCTAAGGGTATTGGTAACCCCAAACATCCACCACCCGTGGGAATCCGGGGTCGCACTGGCGCGTCTTGCGATGGGGCCAGATGTGGAAGGCGAGACTGGGAAGTACTTTGAAGGGATTAAACCTATCGAAAGTAGTAAGGATAGCTACGATGAAGCGAAGCAGGAAGATCTTTGGAAGTGGACGGTCAATTATCTTGCGAAGGGGGGTGAGGAACGGGAACGTTTCGAGCAGTTCAAGTAGACACGCCTAAATTGTTTAAGGTATTCTCCAGGTTCTCGACGATCTACATAGTTTTTCTAACCATAAATCATAAGTACCTATTTACCTTGTTAAAGATATATGAACAATATCTTGTTTTCTTTATGCAGCTCCATATCGGTCCATTGCGACATGGCTTATTTGGACTTAGAGAATACCTGCATCGTGCCATCGTCCCCTACACGTCATGGTCTTCATGGAATCTCAATGTTAAACTGTCGCAATCGTCAAAAACTCATGTCCTTCTCAGTATGGCGCTCTCTCATAGAAAGTTTTGAAACAAGAAGCAACCAAGGATGGGGATAATTACACGGTGGTGTCATATGTACTAGTTAGTATAGGCCTGGGATGAGGAACGCGCTTCTTCAGCTGATATATCCAATATATCCATAGCATTTTCACCAATGATGGTAGAGTTGGTACCAACATATGATAGGACAGTGCTCACCTGGTAGTTTTCAGAGCTGTAGATTGAAGAGCTACTGTGCCATTAAGGGCTCGCCCTTGTAAGACTACTACTAAGTAATTTTTCTACAACGAATTTCAACAAACCCATTACTAACATCTATACTAGCCAAGGTAATTAAGTATGTCATGGAATGACATAACCATTCCACACTTTTGAATATACGAATAGCCTGATGTATGGTCAGGTAAATCTCATCGTCTGAATAACCCGTTAGTAAAGCCGTTAGCTTCGGAGCAGGAATGTAGAACCACAGTACTTTGTCGTAAGCTGAAACGAAATACTATAAAATAAAAAGAAGGGAATTTATATTTGGCTGTGATATCGATAATCTCAAATACCCACCCCGTGAGTTATGCGTGTCGGTAGATTGTTCCGACCTAGCTCATTGGGTCCAGCAGCGTAGTCTACGATCACGCAACTTTATCCCCGAGCACGTCAGCTTCGCTTGCAGGGTATCGTCGCAACACCGCGTAATTAGGTTGGAAGGAATACAGAGTAATAGAGTATTAAAAATGGTATTTTGTTACTTGGTTCCGGAGCTCGCAATCGCTAGTCGGCGTTATTTTTTATTCATTGGCTCGTACCGTTTAACCATGAGCTCAGAGGTGTCACGATACTTAAGAGCTGAATATCACTGTGCCAAATCCTTGGCATTGGATGTTCGCTGCATATTTTATTGATCATTCATGTCAAGTCCCATCCCCTAAAAAGCTTATCAAAATGCTTAACAAGTCCTTTGACGCCGCCGTGAAGGCTAGTCAAAGCGATGAGGAGGCTGCCCCTGTCATTATCGACGATTCCACGGTGGCAGATTGGACAGAAGAGGAGGAGCGTGCCGTGAAGCGCAAGTAAGATATTATTCCTCTTTTAGTATATAATCTACATTCACATAATAAAGGTTCTAACTATCCTTTACTTTAGAATCGATTTCATTCTGCTCCCTATCCTAGGCTTGGCGTTCTTCGCCCTGCAGATGGACCGAGGAAATATCTCGAACGCGCTGACAAGCACCATCACAGAAGACCTCGGCGTCAACACCAATCAGATCAACGTTGGGAGCAGTCTTCTATCGGCGGGCATCGTCCTCCTGGAAATTCCCTCTAATATCCTACTACAGAAAGTAGGGCCTCAGAGGTGGCTGTCTTGTCAGATTTTGGCATGGGGGCTGGTGGCTACCTTTCAGAACTTCATCACTAACTATGGCGGTTTTCTTGCTACTCGTCTGTTACTCGGATTGGTGCGTGAGATGGTTTCACAGTTGCTTCATACTCTGCTTCATGATGCTGACGTTCACATACGTAGTGCGAGGCAGGTTTCATCCCCGGCGCACTCTACACGATGTCGACGTGGTATAAGAAGTCTGAGTCCAGTCTACGCATTTCGATCTTCTTTCTCGGGAACCTAGTCGCCACGGCTACCACCTCGCTTATCGGTGCTGGTATCCTTAGTATGGGGAACCGGTATGGAGTGGCTGGTTGGAGGTGGCTATTCATAGGTAAGCCTCGTCATCGCCAAGGTCTCTCTCCTCTTCCCCTAACCACTATGATCTAACGTGGATTCTTTTTTACCTCTCACAGTCGAAGGAAGTATTACACTCGGAGTCGGCATAATCTTCATCCTCTTTCTCCCGCCAAAGGTCGGGAATGGCTCTCCACTCATCAGCCTCGGCCGGTGGTCGTACTTCAACCGGCGAGAATCGTGCATCTTAGTCCGCCGCGTGCTTCTCGATGACCCCGCCAAGACGACAAATCACCTACACCTCTCAGGTAGCGACATTTGGACGACAGTCAAAAACCCTAGGATTCTAGTACACATCGTCATCACGATGACCAGCACGATCCCCGTGACTGGGATCAACACCTACGGTCCTAGTGTCATCAAGAGTCTGGGCTACGGCACCGTGAGGGCGAACGCTATGGCGAGCGTGGGCTCTTTTATCGCCGCGGTGGTGACAGTGTTCCTAGCTTGGATATGCGACGCTACGAAGAGGAGGACGCCGTCGCTTTTGATTGCGGCGGCCTGGAGCATAATTGCGTTTGCGTGCTTGTTGGAATCGTGGAAATGGAGCGCCGAGAGGAAATACGTAGCGGTCGTCTTTTCGATGGCTATGAATTCGACAATCCACATTCTCAATGTCGGTTGGTTGACGGTAAACTGTCAACGTCCGCAAGAACGAAGTGTCGCTATGGCGTAAGCCCCCCTCCCATTCTTCTTGAATGTGCCGTCATGATTTATTCCCAGCTCAATTGCTGACTCCCATACTCAGGATGATTATAATGGGCGCCAACGCTGGAGGCATTGCTGGCAGTCAAGTCTACAGGACGCAAGATGCACCCCTTTATAAGACCGGCATAACAGCCTGCCTAGTGCTTTCTGCCGTAGTGGCTGTAGAAATCATAGGGTTGTCTATTTGGTATTTGATTAGCAATAATAATCTAGATAAGCGAGGTGATGGTCCTGTCGTGGTTGGCAAAACGGAAGAGACGCCCGAGGGACGTAGGGTTGAATTAGTAAAGAAATGGAGATGGACGTGGTAGACTGAACTTTGTTGGAGTTCCTGAGTCTTGGATCTTGATATACTACAATATACACAAGGCAATCATCGTGAACATGGCTAACATGGCGAACCAGAACGATTTAAGGAGTTCCCGTCTATGTAAATATGCAAACTCTTGAACCCATCCTAAGAACAACATATTGCTATTTTGAAGCGAAGGAAGTGAAGTACAAATCTATTGAACTTAGAGCATCGCATCATTCTAGGAAATTCCGATAGCGAGAGGCTTATTCGTCCGCCTAAGAGATCGTGTGGGGTCTCACCCGTCTTGGCAATCATTCTTAGTGTGTCTGTGTCTGTGTGGATCTAGACTTTAAAGACGGAGGCGGTGAATAAGCAAACACCAATCGGCTAATTAGGGCACCATGGAATCCTTCAGAATATAGAAAATACTAAGAGGTCATTACTCACCAGCGAATCATATCAAGTCCACAGCGTGTCTCTGGCTTACTTTCGTAGTAGGGGGCTTGTGGTTTAGTGGTATAATACTCCCTTAGCACGTGACGATGCATGTCGCCGCCATTGTTCACGATGGTTGGTGTTTGTTTGAACCGTTCTAACTTGGGAGTGGTCCGGGGTTCGATTCCCCGCGAGTCCAATTGTAGAAGGTTAGATTCCTTCTATGCCACCTTTTTTTTATTTTTTATTACTATTATTTAATTATTCCTCTTATTTTTTTTTGTTGATGAGACTCGTGCATACAAATATGCACTAAATGGTTTCAATAGTACTCACAACACTTCAATAATGTGTATGATACGTTACAGCCCACCACGTGGAGTTTATGCATTATATGCAATTATTTTCAAACTGTTTCTTTTGTCGTAGTGAAATATTACTACTCTTGAAAATTTGGTCACGTACGGAGACCTATCGGCTAGTTGAACGCATCGTGCTGTTCCCTCTTTCCCCTGATCAAAATCTATCGTAGCATATATAATACTAGGAGCACTTGTTATAAGATTATCAACCATCCAGAAAGATACCTTTAGTCTGTTGAAGCATTCGGGCGTTTCCCCCCTTCGCCTCACGATCATCACCAAGGGGGGATGATTTACTATGTTACGGAGCCACCAAAATGGGCCTCGCTTACATACTGAGGTAGGATATGATGAAGAAATAATGATATATTCAAAGTAGGTCTATTATGATTAGCAAGAAATGCGAATTCGTATTCGGCTCCATGTTTTGAGGATGATGGACAATGATGAACAGACAGACAGAGACGACGATGATCTGGAGAATTTGAAAAAAGTTGTACGAAGTACATACAGATCTGTACATAAAAAACAATATTACATCTGTACTAGCCACATTATTATCATTTACAGATTACACCCTGTGGCTTGTCGAGTTCGTATTCGGGTTCAAGGGGAATAGGTATTCGAAAGCTTCAGCATGGGGAAATGGAAAGTGCGGTCGAAGCTCTGCGGGGGGGGGGGGGGGGGGGGGGGGGGGGGGGGGGGGGGGGGGGGCGGGGGGGGGCGGGGGGGGGGGGGGGGGGGGGGGGGGGGCGGGGGTC
>MU388430.1:28322-40623 GCA_022578535.1 Jackrogersella minutella
CACCATACCCCCACCCCCCCCCCCCCCACACCCCCACCCCCCCCCCACCCCCCACCCCCCCCCCCCCCCCCCCCCACCCCCCCCCAGCCCCCCCCCCCCCCCCCCCCCCCCCCTGTGTCCGCCCTGCCGCCTTCCTCTAACGCTGCTAATGCAGGTTCAACGTACGGAGTAATATCAATGGTCAATGACTGTTTAAGCTTGGACCAATTCTGCAATGAAATTGGCCAAGAAATTGGAAGGGCCCCTAGGCTTTTATGGGTCATTTTAATCAATTAAACGATAACAACTAAAAAATAATAAACATAAAATGTCCTCCAAGACCCCTTTCCCTCTTCCATACCATTTCTCTCGACTCGACAACCACAACACATACACCCATTGTCGGTTCACCATTCTATTAATCTATTCACGAGTTCTTCTCACCATATCCTATATTATTTTTCTGTAACGAGATTCCATTATTGTTAGCCCAAAATCATTCAACATGGCGCCCTCAAAGATCGAACTCGAGAAACAAGACAGAACACGCGATGCTGCCTTCAATAAGGCTATGCATGGAAACACTGCCCAGTCAACAGGAGGTTTCCGAGCTATGATAGGCAAGGGCGGAAAAGGCACCGACGCGCAAAGAGCTGCCGTTGACGAATACTTCAAGCACTGGGATAACAAGGACGCCAAGGATGAGACAGAGGAAGATCGCGCAAAGAGAACGGCCGAATATGCCACTCTGACCAGACAGTATGTTATAAATACACGTGACTCTATACAACCTTATCTCCTCAACTAAGACTCTTCATAGTTATTACAACTTGGCGACGGACTTGTATGAGTATGGTTGGGGTCAGTCATTCCACTTCTGCCGGTATTCCATCGGTGAGACCTTCTACCAGGCGATTTCCCGACACGAGCACTACCTCGCGCACCAGGTTGGTATCAAGGAAGGTATGAAAGTGCTAGATGTTGGTTGTGGTGTCGGAGGCCCTGCTCGGGAGATCGCAAAATTCACCGGCTGCCACGTCACCGGCCTAAACAACAATGACTACCAGATTCAGCGTGCCGGTCATTACGCCGCGAAGGAGGGTCTTTCAGATCAATTAAAATTTGTCAAGGGTGATTTCATGGTAAGTCCTAACAGCGCCTGCTCGCAGTTAAGGTCGATCTTGTTGGTGGTATACTAATTCAAGCCCCGATAGCAAATGGACTTTCCCGACAACACCTTCGACGCCGTGTACGCCATCGAGGCCACCGTTCACGCCCCTAAGCTTGAAGGTGTCTACAGCGAGATCTTCCGCGTGTTGAAGCCCGGTGGCGTTTTCGGCGTGTACGAGTGGCTCATGACTGACGAATATGACAACGACAACCTCGAGCACCGTGAAATCCGCCTTGGTATCGAGCAGGGTGATGGTATCTCTAATATGGTCAAGATCGAGGAGGCCCTCGAGGCCATGAAGGCTTCAGGCTTCGAGATGCTGCACCATGAGGATCTTGCAGACCGGCCCGATCCTATCCCGTGGTACTGGCCCCTTGCCGGAAAGTGGAAGTACATGCAGTCGGTATTCGACGCACCTACTATCGTAAGGATGACATGGTGGGGCCGTCTCATAGCACACAACTTCGCTGCTGCTTTGGAAATGACCGGGTTAGCGCCTGCGGGTACCAAAAAGACAGCTGACAGTCTGGCTCGCGCGGGCGACTGCTTAGCTGCCGGTGGTGCGAAGCACCTCTTCACGCCGATGTATCTGATGGTTGGGAAGAAGCCAGAGCAATGATGCGGCAAATCAGGAGAGACGAGTAAAAAGTGCTTATAAGCACCAATAATGAATAAAGAAAGAAGCGACGCCAATGCCTTCTTAATACTAATAATACTAACCAATCGGGAGAGTGTCGAGGCGAAGCCTAGGATAGGCAATAGCCCCAGCTCCGACTTCTCTGTATATACATATGACAGACCCTGAAGCACACTTGCCATACTGGTAGCCTTTTATATATATACTTGGTAGCATCATAAGAATAGAGTAATTAGAAAATTGTTCCTACATGATAGCTCCTTCGATATGGTGTGATGAATGAGGTACTTGGTAAATGTGTTTATCATGGTCAACTTGTATCGATATAATCACATCCAATATGTACTTTAATGGCAAGGGGTAGGAAAGCTCTTGAGGAGACATGCGGATTACCCCCAACGGAAGATCCCCTAATCAATGTCCGAGATAAGCTACTTTTTTTGGTGAATGATAATGATAAGCTAGGTAGTTAAGTCTTAATTAAGAGCAATTCTTACATAGGCAAAATCTTGCAGGAAATAAAAAATAACTTCCAAAAGACATTGACTTATCATCAATTACTAGCTAAAAATATTGTTAATTTGAGGTTGGGTTTATTCTTGCTTAAAATACGTTGTCAACCCCGAATTGGTAAAGATAGATATGATTATAGATGTAAGGTTGTATGACTGGAGATTCCAAAGCCCCGATAAATCGGAAAAGCAAGTGACTAATCCCGATTTGGTTTAGCGCATCCTATTACCTCAACAAGCTGTTCCTATTCCATCCGAAGCGGAAGAAAAAAGTTGGGAGACAAATCGATGTGAATTGATAGCAAAAACTCCAACAAAAAAAAATAATAATAAGCCTTACGGAGAAAATCGCTCTTCAAACTCTCCCGTCATCATCATCGACATCAACCCCGTCACCCTAACCAACGCCAACGACAACTAAGTCAAGGTCAATTTCTTGTCGGTTGGGAGTTTGGTTCTCAATTGAATAATTCCAATTATCTTCTTTTCTCTCTCCCCGTTCCAACCACCATCTCCTCACAACTCCAATTTCGATCGTCATGTCGCGATACCTTCGTCCGGCAGCTCGACTAGCTACCTCCGCCCGCGCCGCCGGGGCACCCCGAGCACTTACTCGGTTCGCCCCTACTTCCTTCGCCGTCTCTCAACAGAGAACCTTCGCCGATGTCAAAGGAACCAAGGAGTACACCGTTCGTGACGCCCTCAATGAAGCTATGGCTGAGGAACTAGAGGCCAATGATAAGGTCTTCATTCTCGGTGAGGAGGTCGCTCAGTACAACGGGGCATACAAAGTTACGAAGGGTCTGTTAGATCGTTTCGGAGACAAGAGAGTCATCGACACACCGATTACCGAAAGCGGTTTCTGTGGTTTAGCTGTCGGTGCTGCCCTGAGTGGATTGGCTCCTATAGTGAGTAGCATTACAAACGCCGAACAGACTAAGATGGTCAAGGGTTAATCGGATATCACCATATTCTAGTGCGAGTTCATGACCTTCAACTTCGCCATGCAGGCTATCGACCAGGTCGTCAACAGCGCTGCCAAGACCCTCTACATGTCCGGTGGCATTCAGCCTTGTAACATTACCTTCCGCGGTCCCAATGGTTTCGCTTCCGGCGTCGGTGCCCAGCACTCTCAAGACTACAGCGCTTGGTATGGTTCGATCCCCGGCCTTAAGGTCGTCTCCCCCTGGTCTGCCGAAGACGCCAAGGGTCTATTGAAGGCTGCCATCCGCGATCCCAACCCGGTTGTCGTGCTCGAGAACGAGCTCATGTACGGTGTATCTTTCCCGATGTCCGAGGCTGCGCAGAAGGACGACTTTGTCCTCCCGTTCGGTAAAGCCAAGGTCGAGCGCCAGGGCAAGGATCTCACTATCGTCTCCCTCTCCCGTACCGTCGGCCAGTGCCTAGTCGCGGCTGAGGCTCTACATAAGAAATATGGCATAGATGCTGAGGTTATCAACTTGCGATCGGTCAAGCCTCTGGATGTGGAGAGCATTATCAAATCGGTTAAGAAGACCCACCGACTTATCTCGGTCGAATCCGGATTCCCCTTCGCCGGTATGGGAGCCGAAATCCTCGCTCTGACCATGGAATACGCTTTCGACTACTTGGACGCCCCCGCGCAACGAATCACCGGTGCCGAGGTTCCCACTCCCTACGCCCAAGGCCTCGAGCAGATGGCATTCCCGACCGAGCAACTCATCGAGGACTTTGCCAAGAAGGTGCTACGTGTGTAAATGAAGGAATGAATGAAAGAAGAAAAAAAGGGAGGGAATACAGTGACCATAGAAAGGGAGTTTTGAGGCATGAGCAATGTACAATATTAATCATTTACTACCTGGTACATTTGTTTACTGGATTAGGTGTCTCGAAGATGGGCGGAGTCATTCCCACGACGAAAAAGGGTACATTGATTTAGCAAGTCTTTTCCCCTGTGCTTCCATTGCCTGTGTGCTGTCGGTATAACTTTACTCGCCACCACGTTTGGGGAATGGCAGTATGTATGTTCCCAAACTTGCAAAGGGGGCAAATACTAGGTACTTACATAGGTGCATATGTCATATGCCATATGCCATATGCCATAGCCAAACAAGATTGAGGTTCTTCCAGGTTCTTATAAGGTTAGAGCTGTGGTGTAACCTTCTTGTTCGAGATAAAGCAAGTATTTCTGGAAGGGCTCAGACGCAAACTGCCCGCCTGTAACCTTGGAACTATTGGGCGTATACCATATATACATTAGTTCGCTGTGTTCGGGAATCAAGAGCCAGGAGCCGGGCGCCTGGATTAGACCGCACCTGCAAGGTCGGCTGCCATCCATGCGCCATCCATGTATTTGACTTGCATACAAACCAACCAATGGGTTAGAATGGAGCCATGGGATACCTATTGAACTTGGTAACATGCCGGTTATGTTTGTTGCATTACACTAACAATTTTTTCTTCTTCCTTCTTCTCCAGCGGGGAAACATAGAAGCACACAGACACGATCCGAAACTTTCAAGTTCTAAGGTTGACCAAGATGAGGGATATGGACGTAGTAGCGTACGTGTGGTATTTAGTGTATGAATAGGTATGGATTAAACCGAATATGCTATCAAATCGCTTGATCAACGTCCCGAGCGACACCCAAGACCTTAGCATGGGGTGCCCAGATGGCTTTTAAGGCGTGTTGGGTCATCGTATAAGGTTAAATCATGCAGGACCAGGTTCCAGGTTTAAGATGAATAGACCTCAGTCAAAGTTTTTTTTGGTCTTGTCTGGTTATTAAATACCTAGGTAGTAACCCCTTGGAACTCACCCAGCCAGCTGGCTACGTATAATAAGCAACAAAAGGAGGGGGATCCTTGAAGTACGATAGATCATATGTAAGTGATATTCTTATTGAAACGCGATGTCTGATGGTAATTCAGCCTGTCTAAAAGGTAAGGTTTAATCCGACTACTCTTCTTTCATTTCATTTCATTTCATTTTATTTTATTTGATGCCTCACTTACATACCTATGTATGTACATGATAGGTACATGTATACATATTTTATCCCAACACTTTGGGTATACTCCATACTTATTCAAATACCTAGAGCTAAATAAATAAATAAAAATGCATAGTAATGGTTACCGCTACCCTCTTTGCTGACCGCCTTGAAGAGGAGGAAACAGCGAAGTGCATCTCCGGTCGAGGATCCACTGCAACAGTTGTGATTTTTGGGACCATTCCGGGGGACACCCTGGAATACCCCGCTGCGTGGGCTGTCTTTCTACCTGTTACAGTTCGCACACAGCAGACTAATTCATTTAGTTCTTTCTTCATCCCGTTCCATCCTACACACCTGGGCATGTATCTCGAATCTTAAGGGGTTTTTTTTTGGAGATTTTTAGGACCTTGTTGGCAAGGGACGAAAAAAGAAAAGCAATAACGACAGGCAGACGGATAGACAGCGGCGGCGGCGGCGGCAGGAGCAATAGCAACAACAATCGTATATTTTCTACCAAGTTTTTCCACCTTTTTATTCTTACTTTATATCATATTTGGACCACAATCCCAAAGTGTGTAGTAACTTTTGCTCTATTTTATATCGTACTCGTCGCTCATTTCTATTAGATACGTATCAGAGTCGTTGTTTTTTCATTAATTTTTCATTGGTTTTTTCTTCTGTCCAATATAAACCATCGAATACCTACTCTTTATTTCCTTTCATCTGCCTAACCACCCTTCTCTAACTAAGACGGCGAAAGTTGAAGAAAATAAAGATAAATACAAAAAAAAGCTGACCCGAAGGATCCATTAGTGCAGAGCACCTCATGGCGTACAAACCGACTCCCGCGGGCACCAGCGGCGGCGGTTCTAGTAGTGCTCCGAACCCTCCTGAACAGACGGCCATTGAAGCTGCGTCGGATATAGAGAATGAGGTATGATGTTACTAGCAGTACCAGTCAAAGTCAAAGTCTATGGTAATTGTGAGAGAACGACACCGCGGTCAGCCTATTGACACCAAACGGGCGATGCTTGTGACGACTAGTTCATTTCATTATTAAGTCAAAAGTGAAAATTAAAATAAATCAAAATGGCAGCTTTTTTACCTAACCATTTTATTTGGACTTGCAGGAGGGCGAACACGACGACGACGATGTGGACTCTGCGCTAGGAGACGATGCGTCAGTCACCTTCTTTTTCTACTTTATACATTTTGCTTTCGTAATGTTACCCCCAAACCACGAGGAGAGGAAGTAGTGGTGGTCATATAATGAAATAGTATTTTCATCATATTTTCTGGAACTATGTTTATTAATCTCTTCGACAGCTCGAGCATCATCCACTCCATAACCTCCAGTATCCTAAATTACAGAACCATTCAGGGGCGGACCTTTCACAGCGAAAAGCACAACTCCACGTACTTCATACCTAACGACGAGCAACAACTTCAGTCTGTAGACATCACGTACGTATTCTACACATACACGACTCTCATATGTTCAACTTGGTTCTTTCGGGTCCGGTTATGGCTTCTGCCAATGAACCAGCCGCATGAGTATTAAGATGAAGCCGTGAAATCGCGCATATCTAACTAACTCGCCCCTTTTCATATATAGTCATCACTATCTCACCATGCTGACAGGAGATAAACTCTTCCTTGCGCCGATACCAGATAACGTACAGGTTTGCTATTCCCCTTTTCATTACCAGTCATAGGTGAGTAAAGGTGCTGATTGATGTTCTCTTCTGGTTAGAGAGTATTGGACATTGGAACTGGCACAGGTGAGCGCCATTGCGTAACCATTTCTTGTGATGATCAAGTAGTTTCTAACATCCTGTCCAGGAATATGGTCCATGTATGTTATATGATGGGATAGCGTATATTCAGCTGTGTCTCCTATATTCCCTCCTTCCTAAAAGAAAATGAGTATTCGATGAATCAGTATTCAGATTTACTCACGCTAGACCCCAAAACAGTGTATTCGCGGAAACATACCCAAACGCCGAAGTAATAGGGACCGATCTCTCGCCTACTCAACCCCTCTGGGTGCCACCCAACGTCAAGTTCGAGCTAGATGATTGTACGCAGCCGTGGACGTGGTCTGAGAATAGCTTCGACTTTGTGCACATACGGTATCTATTTGGCGCCATCGCTGACTGGAACGAGTTATTTCGGCAGGCGTACCGCGTCACGCGCCCCGGCGGATGGGCCCAGAGCTGCGAGGCGGATGTCGAGATCCGGAGCGACGACGGGACGTTAACTCCAGATAGTGCATACGTGACATTTTGGAATATGTTATATCGTGAAGCGGCACCGAAATTAGGCGTTACTTTCCAACCGATAGATGACGACGTCCAGAGGAAGGCTTTTGAGGCGGCTGGTTTTCAGAATATCAAGGTTCATGATTTTAAGGTTCGTCGTCGATGTCGTTTCTTGGCCCCTACTAGGAAAGGGGGAGGTCGCGCAACCCTTTCTATGGTCACATTCCACCTCCACCCCCTTTTTTCGTCAACAGATGTAAAGGCGTATTAAGCCCCCCGAATATCTTATTATTACATACTTGACTATCACAGCTAGACGAGCTAACCTTTTGTGCAAATCAAAGTTTCCCCTAGGTGGATGGCCAGCAGATAAAAGGCTCGCCGAAATTGGACAATACGTCCAGCTGACCTTATTGAACGACGTTGAAGGTGAGTTGCTATGGTTCATTCTCGCTTCAAATATTCCTAACCGTAAGATGCACGCCCGCAGGCTACACTCTCTTCCTATGGAACATAGTCAAGGGTGAGAAGACGCCGGGCTATCAGGAGGAGCTAGAGAAAATAAGACGAGAGTTGAGAACCAAGAAAATTCACGGCTACATGAGGTGTCGGGTTGTGTTCGGCCAGAAACCGGAGAGCGCGTGGATGAGTTGAATGTCCAACCAATTACCTACGCCCGCATATCTACTCCGCATATACCTGTAGTAGAAGCAACATTGTGCGGAGGGGAGCGAAATCAGATGATACCCGACGCAAGGGATAATGGGTTGTACATATTGGGAGACCTGGCGGTCGGGGGCGTATGAACTGTTGCATAGCTTGAGCTCTTGGCTCCTTGCCATGTCAGGAGATTTGGAGGATCTGCGCGGAATCGCGATAACATCTATCACGACTGTTATGAAATACATCTCGGGGGACATAGATTGGAGAGGAAACCTCGTGGGTTTGGATGCTGTACCTTGGCGAATCAGACAGAGGGCGGTATATTTTAAATAAAACTTGGAGTCGGTTGCGGTTGTTTTGATACCCATACATGGCCTACCTAGACAGACAGCTATTATCTTGATAAATTCCAAGGGTTCGATCATTGCTTGCACCAGTGTTTTGTTATCGGTATGACAACAACGCTTCTCTGTCTGATTATAGATCTGATACCGTCTACAGATCCGTATTGAAGAAATAATTACAGTGAAACTGATTTTATAAGCTCAAGCTTTATGGTAGATAAACCTTGGTCGTGTCAAACTGGATGGCTTGGATGTACTGTTAAGTTAATAGAGAGCTTCGAACTTAGTTCCAAATCGATGATTATTAGAGGACTACTTTATCATCCTCATATATCATAAATATAGACACGTATGAGTGTCACGCCTCGCAGAGTACGCGTAAGAAATGTAGGTAGGCCTAGCATTATTACAAGCTCTTCACCTAGCAGTATCGATGTTGTAGACGTTCTCTTATTCTTAATCAGTGTAAGATAGGTCATCAACGTTCACGACTCTGTCCGGTTTACAGGAGTCATCGATGATGCCATCACTCGTCCGAGTCACTCTATTAAGACAGGATGGTTGTTTAAGTATAAGATGTCAGTGCTCAAGTTATATGTAAGATCCGAACATTCGAAAGAAGCTCTGAACTCTATCTCATCCTATCCCCTGAGCGGTCTGTTGATGGAATGAGGTGACACGTACGGATTCTTGGCGGGATTGCCCTAGGAGATAAACGCTCGTCTCGTATTCCTCGAAGAAGCTCACATTGTGTATTAATTCAGATATGATATTTAGTTTGATTCGACATGGTGAGAAGGTGATCGTCACACCGCATAAAATGTGTTGAACGAAATAATGAGCCCTTGATATCCGAGCGCTGCATAAAACGCGAGACCAAACTCGCTCGCCCTCTGATGAAGGTCTTCCAGGCCCCTAAAACAACCCACCAGGGACATCATCAACATGAACTTCCTATCGCCATACTACTTCAGTACATCCTATATCCCCGTGGCCTTGCTCCTTATCTTAGCCCTTTCAACTCTGTCTGCAGTTCTCTACAGACTCGCCTTCCATCCCCTTGCTGGCTTTCCGGGGCCAGTCTTAGCAGCTTCGACTGGCCTCTACGAAGCGTATTGTCAATGCCTCAAGGATGGGGGCGGGCGATACTGGATCGAAATTGAAAAGATGCACAAACGCTATGGTATTGATCCTCTATTCCCTATTCTAAAAGTTCTGGATTAAATAACGAAACGTCGCTCACAAAGTCCGCACTTTACCACACAGGCCCCATTGTCCGCATAAATCCATGGGAAATACACATAGCAGACCCATATTGGAATGCCATATATAAGTACTCATCTAAAGCATCAAAGCCACGATGGTTTTACTTCCGCTTCTTTGGCAAGTTCCCCAGCACCAATGTAGCCGAGTCACACGAGCTCCATCAGTTGCGCCGCGGACCCCTACAGCTCTACTTCGCCTCGGCAAACATCCAGCGCTACATGCCCACAATCATAGCCCAAGTCGACAAGCTATGCGCGCGCCTGTGTGCTGCCAACGGGGGTATTGTGAACTTGAGCGATGCTTTTCGGTGCTTGGCTACTGATGTTGCAACTGGATTTGCGTTTGGTGCCCCTTTTGGTCATCTTGATGAGCCGACTTTCGACCGCGAGTTCAATTTGAGTGTGAAGATGGTGATGCGGGCCGGTATGTGGAGTCGGCATACACTTGGTATATTCCTACCGGTGCTACATAGGCTGCCGGAGAGTATCGCGATGAAGGTGATCCCGGCATTTGGGCGAGTTAATTGGATGAAATATGTGAGTCTCGCTCTCTTGTTACAGACTTTTTTTTATACACTATAGCTGGACCACGTCGGCGTGCTATGTGAGATACGGTATGTTTACATTATCGACTTGCAGACAATGATGAACTGCGTGCGGCGCTCAATGAATAAGCCCGAGCCGGCGCCAGGAATCCCACACGACATGGTGCAGACGCTAATGTCCTCAAACCTACCGCCGGAGGAAAAGACATTTCCACGGATCTTCTCCGAGAGCCGCTCCGTTATCATGGCCGGAACTGAGACGACGGCCACAACCCTCGTCTGTATCACGAGCAACCTCCTCAGCGACCCGACCAAACTTCAGGAGCTGCGGGGAGAGATTAGTGCTGCGGAGAATATCAAGGGAAGGGAGCTCGAATACTCGGAGCTGCGGGAGCTGCCATATCTTACTGGCGTCATCAACGAAGGGCTACGGCTGGCGAACCCGATACCGAGCCGACTCCCGAGGGTATGCGAGGATCGGGATTTGCAATATAAGCAATGGGTTATTCCTAGAGGCGTAAGTCCATGACATCAACTGTGGTTGAGCTTTGTGTGCTGCCCCTTTTCCTCTCCTAGATTCGAAGATCGTTAACATGATCCCTACTTGGAATAATATCCTCAGACTACTATATCAACAACTACACAAGACACACATAATGACGCATCCGTATTCGCGCAACCGTACGAGTTCCTACCGGAGCGGTGGGTGGACCCGGAGGAGCGCAGGCGGTTAAACCGATCCCTGCTGCCATGGGGGCGCGGTACGCGACTATGCCTAGGAATGGAGCTCGCGACCATCGATACGTATTTAGCCGTGTCGAGGCTGTTCGGACCTAGGGCTGGGTTCGAAATGGGTCTACATGACACTGTCGATGAAGACTGGGTGGCGTATCATGAGTGGTTTGCCGGGTTTCCAAAAGGAAGGGGGCT
Organism: Jackrogersella minutella; assembly: GCA_022578535.1. Lineage (NCBI taxonomy): Eukaryota > Fungi > Ascomycota > Sordariomycetes > Xylariales > Hypoxylaceae > Jackrogersella > Jackrogersella minutella. The sequence continues at coordinate 39,604 of MU388430.1, forward strand.
CAGGGTTAGGATCAGCAGTACTAATAATAAAAAAGAAAACCGGTAAGGGAAGAAGGTTATTGTTATTTATTTGGGGGCTAGTTTGCATGAGAACTCTTCCCTTCTATCTACTTTGCCATTTATCAGAAATCAAAATCTCACATTCTTGATTCATATATAGTGTACGTTCGAATAGAGGTGCATCGTTGATTTTGCTGTGAATTAATAAGAACCAGTATGAATCTGCCTGGGTGTAAATGTGGCAAATAGAGTACTAATTATCTGGTATATCACAGTGATTAGCTAACAAAATGGCCGTCGCGAGAAATATAAATATTTTATATAGCTTTCTTATTATGGGCCGACTCCCACTGCTGTGATAGATCTCAGTGAGCAAAGACATGATTGATACGTAGCCAGGTAATGTGTGAGGTTCAAATACGTAACGTATTCATCTCTATAAACTGTCCCATAAATAATTCATTTTGTAAGCAAATATAAAGAATTAGTCAAACCTGTTACGTATAATTCTTTTAGTGACGGATCGATACAAGAAGTCATGCCATCCAAATCTGTTACTAAAACACCACTGTCACGATCCACCTCTTCAACTAACCCAAAAAGGGAACCGGACCAATATATATATACGAATGCTACAGCTGCTCCAGCAACAATACAGAGCAGCACAGAGCAATACAGAGCATCACAGAGCAACGCAGAAACATTAGGAGCACTTACGTTAGGAGCAGCATATATATCACCAACTGTGGAAGAACAAGATGAATCAGATAGCGAACAATCGCCCGCGGGAACCATTGCATACAATGAAGCACAGACGCAGACCTTCACAGAACGCAGGCCACCAAATTACTCTGTCCCAAGAAATCTGGTCATTCCGATTTACCTACACTGAAGGAGAATCACACACAGATCACGGAGAGCATTCTGGTTCGTTCTTCGCATCAAATGTGAGGGAAGCAATTCAACAGCTACCAGAAACCGAGGACATCCCCTGGGTTGGATGGCTACTCCAAAGAACCG
>MU388431.1:0-39675 GCA_022578535.1 Jackrogersella minutella
AGCTTATAGCGCCCTCCTGTGTAAAAGTGGGTCGAGTCGTCTTGCGCAAAGTGTTTTGGCCGGTTGGCGGGTTTTCTTCACCTGGACCGGGGTGCACATGACTTAATGAGATTACACATTACACACTCAAGAAGAACGACGGGGACACCGGGGTCTAATTGATCTAAATGGTTTTACTCATCATATTTCCTGGCTTCATTTTAACAACGGTGATAATCTCGTTAAACACAGTGTGACACGTGTCATTACATGTGTTTCCTGAGAGTCGACTCGTCTCCTGACAAATGTAATTACAATCCCATATCCCGTCTCATTTGTTCAATTTTGAGTCTTCTTTCTTCGATATCAAGCTCCCGTTCCATTAAATCTAGATCCTTTGATCTATTATTTAATCTTATCCCTTTTAATTCTTCTTCTTTCATTTCTAATTGCAACTCTTGTTCGCGATGTTTTAATGTTGCTGCCCAGTTTTGGGACGACGTAATAATTTCAGGAGCTGGTGAAGATTTTTGGGATGCAGTAGCTATTGCAGTACGTCGTAAGATATCGTTACTGTACTTAATTAGTGATTAAGGATTAATTATTCATTAATATTGCGTACCTTTTTGCTCGCTTGGAAGCCCTAGAGGTGGTCGAGCGAGCATTAGACGCTGCATCGGAAGGGCTCAGGGATGTTGATCGGATTGACCCTGAAGACGAATACGCAGCTAGCTCTTCTACGTCAAACACTGGCTGCTCGGTCGAGGGGATAATAAGAGCCAAATCCTCCTGGGGCCGAGATCGTTTGCGACCTAAATGTGTAAATTATTTATTAGTTGGTTTATAATTAATCACTAGTGGATTCCAAATCAAACCACGTTACCTTTGGCCAAGTAAGACGAAACACGTTGATTCATAGTTGTTAGATGATTACCAGCGCCATCATTACGATATCCATACTTAATACCATAAGTTTTATATATGTCCGCTGATTGAAAATCTCGATCGTCCAGCTCTTGGTTCCTATTGATGAATTAGTTATCAGTCCATTACAGAATAATGATAAAATAACTTACCGCAAAATACAGTCCAACAAATACTGGTATCGACCCCCATAATTATAACGGCGTTGGTGTTGAACTTCAGCGGGATTACTAGTTTCAGATAATAAATCCCAATACTTTCGAGCCATTTTGGAACAATTCGGATTTATACCGCAACTCATTGCGTCTCGGGATTTATGTTTTGCCCATTCGACGTATTTACCTCCACAACAAGCTGTCGAATCTCAAGTTAATTCCAAATTAACTATCGATAGATTGGAAACGAATAAAGTAACAGAGTAAATAAAAATTGTAAACATACTCGGCTGCATAAGCTCCAAACATAGAGATAGATAATCATGTTGGCTGGAAACGTCTAGAAGCTTCATTAAAAGATCGAACTCCCGGGGATTACCGATACGAGGCTAGCCACAAGAGTCAATTGGTAGTTAATCAGCAGTGGATCTATAATGAATATCTTACACCTGTATATCGTTCAACTCCTCGTTGGAAATGAACACGACAAAAACGAACGGTATGTTGAACATGTTGCCGCCAGCTATACTGCGGATAGTGGCTGCTAAGATAATGCCCGAACCCTATTAAAGTAAACAGTGGTTAGTTGATTAATAACTAATGAGTACTTAATCGAGTTCAAAGAACTTACCAACTAGAAGCTTCCAATCTTGATCAATTGTTAACCCAATAAACCCTTTATCGGGATCATCAATATGAGCCCATTTAAGGTTATAATGAAACTTAGTTTCTAATAAAGAGAAAACAGTTTCAAACATAAACTGGTACATTTCCGTGGTGTCTGAATTGGTGATAACACGGATTACGGCCACGTCTGAATTTGAACAGAAATTAATAAATGAGTACTTAGGGATTGATTATAACAATAAACTTACTTCGTCGAATTCCCTCGTCGTATACAGCCCATATAATCTCTCGTTCAGTAGGATTTACTAAATGCTTATAATTCATACCTATAACAACTGTTCGCAGGTTTTTGAAAAGCTGGAATTGCCAGTCATTAAAGCAAATAACCATAAAATTAGAAGCATCTTGGTAAACCTCTTGGATATACTATAAATTATATTATAATTAATTAGTGATCAACTAGCAAAGGAGTAAAGACGAATAAAAAAAACTGCTTACTTCACCAGGCTTTCCTCTCTGTTTATTCCATAAACTGTGTACCGCCATTAAGCTCGATCCAACTGGAAAATGAAGCAATCGGTATCGTCGAATTAAATAACCAAATACATCATTGATTAATGATGGCTGAACGTCACTTAATCGTAATTTCCCTCGGTCTCGAATCCATTCCCGCAACAAGGGATTCTGAAGGAACGAACCTATTTAAAGGCAATTAGTATTTAGTCAATAATTGATTGTGAATTTCAATATGAAAATATGCGTACTGGTATTTAATCCAGGGTTGTGAATACGACTGATTATTTCCCAAATATCGTTTCGAATCTCACCAACGCCCTTGCTAGGTGGAGGAATTGGATGGTTGTGTATACCAGTAGAAGTAACTAAAATATAAGGATTTGATTCCAAATCCTTTGGAATGAAAAGCTCATATTTACAGTTACATGTTGCCTGTAGCAGTTTCCCTTTACCTTGAGGATGATCGTATTCTATTAACAATTAGCAACCAATTAGCACACAATCAGCAATAAATCACTAACCGCATGCAATCCGTTTCGATCGATTTTGCTTGATTGTACAGCAAGTCCCATAATTGACAGTTTCAACTCCAGCTAATATATCTTGCATTATAGATATACTATTATAATATTGTCGATCAATATACTGAAAATGATGCCTCGGTTCGTTTCGATGCTTTGATGTCGGACGTGAGTTAACACAATGTAGGAAATATCGATAGTCGCCAGTTATCGTCTATAACTAATTAGCAATTGGTTCTACATTCATTCATTACGAATTACCTGGCACGTACATCGGGCTCTTGCAGCATTTCCAATATACAGGATGGCCCAAAAGGATCGCACCATTTACCCTGTTGAAAACCAACCAATATATTTCGAATATATCTATAATGAATCGTTAATTGACTATCAGTCTGTTGCATACTAGTTAAAACTTACGTAATTGCGTGCGTTGCTTCGTGGTTTTCGATATGAGCTTCAGTCCGTCTTCTAGCTTCTTTATAAGTATCCCAATAGTTCTGATCAACTTCACAATAGGATAAATTCCTTAATATAGGATCTAAATATTCACAATGTTTAGATCCTGTGCATATATAGGATAATCTTTGAACTGGAGAATCGTTCAAAAATGCAGATTGAGTATCACGAGGACTCCCTATCCTGGCTTTACAGTACTGGATCTATAATTAATTAGTATTTGATTCACGACTTGCATAACGGATCAAAGATCAATTACCTGGTTCATCACGCTTTTCGGGTCGTCCTCAGGGAGTCTGCGTTCCCAGTTAACCACGTAACATACGCCATTTATATCTGTCAGTGGGTAATCTGGTAGAACAGGGACCCAAATAACGGTCTCAGCACGAACAGCGGCAGTTGTATTGCCTGAACCTGCGGAAGATATAAGGGTCAATTTACTAATATCGTACAAATCGGCCGGGGCGTCGTATTGTGCTTGTCCCTATGATCGATTAATCATTAATATATCAATAATCCATCATGAACGAATTACCTCTATTTGCTCGTTCCCATTCACGTTTTCGCTCAAGCTCATGAAATCAATTAATCCATCATCAATTAGTTGCTCCTTGTTTGCCGATGTTCGCGGTCTGTTGCTCCAGGGTAATGCCAGCTCGTCGGCGTCAAGCTCGGGCGGGGATAATGTAACTGTAGGATTACCGCTCATGATTGATCGATTTATACTCAATTGCAGATTGATTAGAAGTATGATATTAACGTAAAACAACCACATTGTAAATTTACCAAGTACTTCAGTTAATTGCGAGTTAATTAGTAATTAACCATCACACGTTCGTAAATTTGAAGGCTTAGGAAACTTCGTATGGTTTGGTTACCTTGGACACGTTTTGTATAAAAGACATTTGAGAGACTAAAAGATAACCTAAGAATGTTTCTGTTTTAGGCGATAAAACCCACCTACCGACGATCATTACGAAAATGGGTTAGTTGCTTGAGCCCACAGTGACTCACTACGCTAGGTTGTCTGTAGACTTCCGGTTGGGCGAGTCTCACTGTTGGGCTGAGCTAAACCGCCGGTTTTCGCTGTTGTCCCCCACCAGACGCAGATTCTTTGCGGTTTGGGTTAGCTGTTTATGTCGGGTGCAGGGGTGGCTCTCACCTGGTCCAAATACCTACCTACTGACCGCTATGTAATAATAAGACTCAACATTCATACCCCAGTCCAGGGGCTTGTACAACCTAAATCTTAGGTACGTACCTAAGGCGACGCCATAGTGAGGGGTACCGATTTATGAAATTCATCTCCCGCCGTAAACAGCATAGAGCTATCCATAGCCTCAAGATGAAATCTTCACTTGGACAACATTCAATCAATACTAGAGATTTTATCCTCCTTTTTCGTCATGTCTAATAAGACTGATCTAATTCCGACGTCACAATGCATCATATCATACTGTTGACAATTACCTGATCAAGAGTCATAACCCTTATATAATAACTATAGGACCTCGGTTGATTCCATCCGCGCGATAAAACAAAAGTGTTGCGCCTCCACTGTGCGTGCGAAATAAAAAGTCATCAGCTGTAGAACTACCTAGTGGACAATAGGTGATGAAGCATGCCTAATAGTTATTAACTCATTTCTAAGTTCTCCTAACAATTTAAGTCCGTTATAATTATTCCACAGCTATCTGTTCATACGTACCTATACATGGCAAAACTTGCTTATCCCTGCTAGATCGCGACTGCTTGCTATTATCTCTAATTCGGTTCCTTCAGAGAGGGCATTTTGGGCCTGAAATTATATACAGAATGCCAAAAGGAATCGCTTGGATCAGGTCAAACCCAACAAACTGGCATTTATTTACGTCAATTATCGGGTGGTCGAAAGATTACGAGGGGAGCTCCTAACTGAATCTTTGACTAATTTGATAGAAGCGCAATTAGATCAACCTAGGTACCTAGAACGGAGCTTCCATAATTTGATGCTAGAGGAACAGGTGCGGCAGGGGCAATTCCATGCGGATGCGGCCTGAGTTTAGTGATAGAATTGGGGTACAAAATAATAACCCCGGTAATATGGGGCCGGAACGTTTTTCCGTTCCGCCATACGTATGGTGATAGGACTATACCGTATTATACAATGTATTATACGTATAGTCACATTACGTATAGTAAAATTCCGATGCCTAATGGGAGGTCTCAACAAAAGCAAATCCAATGTCTATGGGGTTTTCAACCTTCTATCAATCCTCTTTTATACAACTTTAAGGACTCTCTATATGCCTCTATACATCGTTCCCAGCCGGCCCCCAATTGAACCTCCAGCAGACCGAATCAAAGTACCTAACCAGCTAACCTACACAGTACCTGTATCCAACCAGCCCCGAAACAAATTGATACATTCTGATTTGCGATCCCCGTTTTTAACGATTGATCTACTTTTTTTTCCAAAATGCAACTTTACATCCATGCTCATTGCTCAGACCAATGCTCAGATGCTCAGTCCATGGCTCATTGTCCCTTGGCTCTATGCGCTTGAACTCCTGCATCAGTCGCACTATCGTGTAGCTTCCCTCGATCAACGCATTTTGCTGTCCGAGGCACAACCTAGGACCACCGTTGAACGGCTGCATTTCACATGTTAGCGTTTCTGCATTCGGGAACTATCCAGTTTAAAGGGGAGAATACTAACCAGATACGACCAACCAGGCCTGAACTTGTCATCTAACCACCGCTCGGGACGGAACATTTCGGCATCGCTTCCCCAGAACTCCGGCAGACGGTGCATTGCCCAGACACAGTAGAAGATGGGGGTACCTTTACCAACGAAGACAGGAGATTGCTTGTCCGGCCCACCTCCACGAGGGAGGACAGTGTCCTTATGGGCGTAACGAACATTCCTAGCTAGAGGAGGCCAGAGACGAAGAGCTGGCGCATTCGTTAGTATGCGGGATTCACTCCTGAGAGGGTTGCCTAAGTTGGTACTCACTTTCATTCAGGACGGCTTTCAGATAACGCATTTCTTTCAAAGACTCATAGTCAGGCATACGGCCATCTAGCGTCTCTACCTCCGCCATCAGCTTATTCCAAATATCCGGGTTTCGCGCCAGCTCGTAGAATGCACTGCTCAGTACACTCGCTGTAGAGTCTCGGGCCGCCAATAAAACACCTAGCAGTTCACTGCGGATCTTGTCTGTATCACGACAGGCTCCCGCGATTTCAGCTAGAAGGTTGTATCGACCGTTCTTAGTGTCACCACGCAGGGCCTCCTGAATAAAACCATCCATGAAGTTTTTGACAGTCTTGACGGCTGCGTCGAACTTTTTGTCGCGGAGTAACCAAGCAAAGCGACCGAGCTCGCTACGCTTCTGTAAGATCTCCTCGGCGTAGTCAAAGGCGTTGAGGAAGTTCCTAGCTGGGGATCCTGGAAGACTGTTTTGACTTCGCACAGAGTGGCCCAGGAGAAAGTCAGTCGCGCTATCAAGAGTCATATTATAGAACAACGGCTTCAGATCGATTGTGGCACCATCATCTTTGGGGAAGCGTAGAAGGAGGGCCTGGGTATGTTCCTCTAAGCTGCTCAAGTCCGCAACCTGGGCCCTTGTGAAGGCAGGTCGAATCAAGGCCTAACAACAGGTTAACTGCTGGATATTCAAGCAAAACATGCGCATGCAATGAAATGAGAAGGAAAGAAAAGAAGAATCTAAGATTAAAGGACCAAAATTGCTCACCCGTGAGTGCTGCCAAGATTCACCATCTGATATGAAGATACCACCAGATAACACCGGACCGAGGGGAACTTCACGGGGCCCGAGTCCGTAATCGTTGAAGTTGGTCGCGAGCATGGCCTTGAGGTTTACGGGATCGCAAGTCACGGTGAAGTTGTTGCCAGCCATGACAAGCGAGCTGGTATAACCAAGTTCCTTGGCCCGTCTCGTCGTCTCCTTTAGGGTAATACGTTGCTGGCGCTCGCGCCTGAGTCTCCGGAATGCGGACAGGCCAATGATGTGCTCAGGCTGCGGTTCGCGCGGCGGTGGCAGACAGCCATGAGCGCGCTTGAACGCCCGGATCTCAAGCTGGCGGGCGACATAGCGGACAACGAGGAGAAGAGCAAGGAGACCTAGAGCGCCGTAAAGCAGCTGGTGAGTCCTCGACGAGGACGTCGCTTTGGTGAGCTCTGCGATAGTGGGCATGCTGTCGAGTGTGTCTGGAATGACCGTCACCTCTGTTACCCAATTGAAAAATTTTATCTCCACATGGACTGAGACGGTTTTCGACTTGGGTTCCGTGGGTAAGTACGGTATATCCATTAATTGCTCCGACATAACATCACGGCGATTTACGACCTTGTCTACCTATTGTATGTCGTAACTACATTTCTCATATCTGTACACATTGGGGCTATCTTTCCTTGGGTCTCAAGTTCCCTAATTTGGCGTTCTCTACCCTGGTTCTTGCTTACGATGGATCTGAACAATTCAAACCCTACGTCTCTTGAATGGGCTGCATTTTCCAAAAATAGTGCATCTGAGATCTGCATTTCCTAATTCGGTAATTCCGAATCCGGAAATTCCTAGTTCAACCTTATCCAACCTAGGGAGTGCTGAAGGAGGCAGAGGCATCATACGGTACTCACGTCAACTAATTAATTTGTAGCCTTGGCCGTCCACTTCTTTTCGTCCCAATGCATCATGAAACTATTGAAGTCCTATTAGATTGACACTCGACGGATACCTTTAAGCCCGGCATACCCGTATTCTTTTCAGCAGGATCACAATCAGCTCCTGCTGTAGTAGTCGACACTGCCTATTACTACATACCTGAAGAGGGCAAGATGTTCTCGGTGAAAGTCTCAAGGTAATAAGCGTTAATGACGATAGTGGCGACCATATCGTGGTCTCCTTGTAATCCGTAGGTGCGTAGGATTTGATATCTCCTAGGACGGTTTCAGTATCCCTATGCGCGATATCTTTAGATAGCTGTGCGGAATAACTCCGCGGGGAGATACGCAACGGTATCTCAAATGGCACGCACCACTATGGTTATTTCCCTTGTTAGGCCTCATAATCGATTCGTACGTGTTCACGGTCATGAGGCTCTCCTAATAATGAGGGTGCTGACTAAAGTTCAACCCCCAATACCTACCATCATATTACGTGATCACAAAAAGTTGAAGGCCTTTACTGTATAATGAGCAGAGCAAACATGACGAAAAAAAGATTCGCGTTCGATAGAGGCCAACTAAGGTATACGATGAATCTGCAAACAAATCCCTAGTCTAATCATTTTGGCGTGAAATATCCAATCCCAATTGAAACGATAGTGCTATTCTCAATATCTTCGCTGTGCTTGTCCTCCTGCCCTTTGACCTGCCATCGTCTTCGCTGCATTCTCCATATCACCCCCTTTAGGCATGTTGATGATCATTAAATACATGATATTCTGTGCAAATTTGTCAGTACTCGATGTGATAGGTTTAGGCGGAGTTAACGTACCTCCTTTATCTTCCGCTTTTTCGGACCTTGCTCTCTACCAGGGTGTTTGCGCGCCTTTCTCTCGGCTTTTCGTTCCCCTTTGTCGCGCTTGCGCTCGTCCTTCTCGAGCCGCTTCGCCTGCTTTTCACGGTCCTTGGCCGTGAGTTCAACCTTGGGGTCTAAGAGGGAGTTGAGAGCACCCATGGGGTTTTTCCTCATCTAATTGCAGGTTGTGTTAAGGAATTGCAACATACAGGGTACGAACTTGGGGGGTGTCTTACGTATTTCCTCTGGGCCTTTATGTCCCTGCGATCCTTGAAACCTTCAAGCGCTTTTATGAAGCCAGCCTTCATGCCGCCTTGTTCGCCGCTCTGACTTTGGCTGTGACCTTGACTCTGACTCAGGCCCAAGCTCTCGTCATCATCTTCGTCGTCGTCGGAAGATGTTTCATCGCCTTCGGGGAAGATCAACTCTGCCGAAATTGGGAAGTCAACCGCTCCCATCACGCCGTCATTGCTTCTGAATTTGCCACCCCCTTTGGTGTTGATATCCGCCTGGACCAAAGTCTTGTCGGAGTTGGGAGCGTAAGCCATGAGGAGGCAGTACACACCGCGTGGCCGGAAGAGCTCATCGTTCATCTTCACGAGGTAGGCATTCTGGCTATAGAGTAGGAGAGAAAGATGAGCAAATCTACCGAGTTTAGGCTCTGGGATGGATATCACTTACTTCTTGCGGTTCATTACTTCCTGGTAGACTCCGGCGGTGAGCTGCACGGCCAATCCGATAGGGGGTGCTATGGCCGTCGGAATCATACCGGCCACGCCGCCGGCTAAGTTGATGGCGCCTACGTATGGATTCTGGGCCATCGCCTTGCCGAAACCGTCGAGGAAAGCCATAAAGGTGGCCTGGTCGATGCCAACGCGCATTAGATCGGGCGCATAGGCCTTGACGAAGCCACGGGCGCGATCCTTGGGTCGCCGTTGTGGTAAGATGACGGGATACGGAAGTGGTCCTGGTGGCATGGGAGACCCTCCGCTCCCCGGTCCGGGTCCCGGTCCCATCGCCGGCCCGGGCCCCATTCTCGGCGCCATCATGGGCGGCGCATCTTGGCGCTGGTACTGCTGCTGGTATTGCTGCTGATGTGGTTGTTGATACGGCTGCTGGTACGGCTGTTGGTTATAATCCCGATAGTGGTCTCGAGACTCGTTCATTCTCCACTGGTCCTCTTGGCCGTACGGCTGGTTGTACTGAGGTGCCTCAGAATATTGAGGTGCTTTGATATGGTCAGCTCGAATCAACTTCAAAACGGGAATTCATCGGACTTACGCCTCTGCGGGTCGTAAGCGCCCATATCGGGCGGGTACCGTTGATATTGGGAGGATTTAGACATGCTTGAGCCAAAATCTCTCTAATATAAGACTGTAGGGACGTAAACCGCTAAGAAAGGTAACAATGATTATTATATAGGGCAGATAGGGCTGTTTGATCGTAGAGTGGGTAATTACGTAGATCTTTTGTTCCGGGGGATTTGTCCTTGCACTGCCTCCTAGGGCGCCTATGCGTCGAGACTCGGAAGGGCTTAGCTTTGTCGTTGGGCGAATCACTGCCTAAGTTGTCTCACTATTGGTCAAAAATGAGATCCTGAAGCCTTCCATCACACCCTGAACACACCCTCGGAATAACGCTTACAATGATAATATCTCACAAGGCTTTTAATAGGTTTATTCCAGACTGCCAAGAAGTTGTTTCTTTCCCAAAGAAGAAATATTGGCCAACTGCCGAGGTTGTTCTTACAAGATGTTGCGTACTTATTTAGAAAGCGAAGGATCCTTTGTCGATGTGCTAATATGCCAGTATGCTAAACCTGTTAATATCATACACGACTTGTTTTTTTTCGCACCTTTTGCATTACAACTACTGGAAGACGATGAGGAAAGCAAAGAATATTCTTTTCTAGATAAAAATGTGGAAATGTCTATTGGCTCGATCTGGCAACGTCTAACTATGTCTATTGTACATTGGAGGCCTGAGGGATTACTCAACTACCGAGTGGTTTGTAGATGACGACTTCGCCTCTTTATGCATTTCGCATTTTGGCCTACACCTCGCATTCGCTTCGCAGATATGCGAGATACCAGCCATTATCAGAAATCATCTTAACCGGTCATATGCCGTACACTTATAAATCCAACACGGGTATTTTTCGTCCCTCTCTAGCAACAGAATCGAGATTCTCCTCCCAAGAAATTCGCTATTGGGACTTCGCCTTCATCTCTTCCTGTTGAACTATCCTCTTCAACTTGTGCATTTCAAAAAGTCGGTAGCAGAACAATTCTACTACCCACTCACCAATCAGTGTCAATGCCCACCACAACAATGTAGCCATTCCTCCGCACCAGAACCAATCCGGCCTGCCTATCCAGTCTCTCAGAGGGACAAACATCTCCGGTCTTAATGCCTTTGTGACTAGTGCCTCGCAGTAGGATTCTGTAGTTACCGTAGCTTGAGTCTGGCTAAATACCAGCCGTCTTTCGAAGACGTCGCTTACCCTCCAATAGAGGGAGTTCTCGGGCAGCGTTCGGTGCGTCCTGCTTGCAATATTGGACTTGACAGTACCTGTCATGCAGACCATGACCTTTACACCGAACGGCTCTACTTCATGTCGCAAAGTGCGGCTGTAGCTGACGATTGCACCTTTACTGGCGCAATAGGCGCTACCAAAGATGTAAGGCGTAACAGCGGATAGCGATGCCATATTGATGATGAGTCCCTTGGCTGCTATTAGCTGGTCCGAGAAAGCGGCGACCATAGCCATGACACCGAAGACGTTGGTCTCGAATGTTTCCCTGACATCATCTATATCAAGATCTAAGGCTGGGTGTGTATGAGTACGTCCACTGTTATAGGTTAGCTAATCAAGGCACATAAATACAACATCGCGTTCTCATGAAGCTCGTTGCTTGGCAAGAAAAGTGTATCTTACGCATTATTCACAAGTATATCCAGCCTGCCTCCGGTGAGTGCTTCAACAGCCTTGTGACAAGTAGCGATACTGTCTCGGTTTGTGACATCGAGCGACACGGTGCTCATCCCGAGCTCGGCCAGATCAGTCATCACCTTTGGGTTTCTCGCCGTGGCAATAACATGTAGGCCTAGGATAAATCAGGTATGTCATGTTTACCAAAGTGCTTATTCGGATAAGAAGGTTTCGAGTTACTTACCATGTTTGTGAAACTCAAGGCATAGTGCATGACCGATGCCACCCGGAGTGCATCTATGGTTTGTTTCCGTGTTAGTTCCTAGGTGCCCCTTTACGACCCATTACGATCTGCAGGGGAGAGAGACGTCGTAACCTACCCCGTGATGAGTACGGATTTATGTCCTAATCGTTTCGACATTTTATGATCTGACCATTCGTAAGGTTCTGTTAGAAAGGAAGACGGAAGAAGAAGAAAAGATCAACTGGGGCCTCGGTAGATGTTTACATGATCTAATTACTCCGGAGATTGGTCGTTAGATTGCCGAACGAACGCCAATCACGGACTAGTAGGATCTTCGGATCGTCATATCTAAAGCTTCAACCAGCATCGAAAGAGAAGAAAGGATTAAAAGAAGGATAAAAGATTGCTAAATTTAGAGATTTCGAAGCTACCGACGATGACTTGAATGGGAAGCCCCTGTCTAGTTTCAAACCAGTCTTACTCATACGCAACTTGTTTAAGTAATAAAGTGGCATCCTTCCACATTAGGAAGTGTTTTTAAGCTTAATAACTCGTGTAGATCCCAGTCTCTTTTCGGTATTCTCGAAGAAGCCAAGAGTTGTATTTCCATCGCTAGCTCCCGCACGAATTTAACGAATCGGAATCGCTACCATGCCGTCGCCAAGGTCTCTCTTTAACACCATAATACAGGCACCCTTGACTATTCAGCCGGCACTTCGCAAGATATCTTACCACCATACCGACCCGTGGTAGACCAACTAGTCTTGGCACCTGTTTCCCTCATATCTTTCTTCTCTTTCAAGATGCGTACTCTCATGCTACACGGTCATAGCACTAGCTCCTTTATCTTTAAGGCGCAGTCCGGTTCGCATCGCCAAGAGCTTTAATTAATCAAGATGCTATGGCTAATAATTCATAATAGGTCCATTTCGATCGAAGTTAGGCAGTTCGTACCAGTTCGACTTTATCGATGGCCCTTATACTTGCCCGCCACCCCGCGGCCTGAAAATGGTCATGTGGAAAGCGTACAAGTGGATGGAAAAGCCTGGTGTCGAGTCGATCAAGAAGTCCGTGGAGTGGCTTCAGAACTACATTGACAAAAATGGCCCCTACGACTGTGTCTGCTGCTTCTCCAAATCCTCCTCCATCGTGGTGGCGCTCATGCTCTACCACGCTCGCGAAGTTGCCAACGGCTCGCAGAAGCCGCTCCCGTTTAAGTCGGCCGTCTTTATCAACGGGAACCTCGAGTGCTCCGTGCTGGAGGACCTCGGGTTGCCTGTGACCCAGGAGGCACGGGAGATCCAGTCGAAGTCGGAAGAGATGGTCAAGTCCAAGATCGACGCGATGTCTAACCTCGCTAGTAGTCTGGTTAAGCCGACCGGGCTCTGGGATGACACTAGCAATCTTTTGCATGACCCAGATGAGCTACCGCCGATGGATGACTGCTTCGGTCTCGATTTCACGTCGTTCCCCCCCGACATGTTCATCAAAATTCCCACCGTCCACATGTACGGCGGCAAAGACCCCATTTTTCCCTCCAGCATTGAGCTAGCCTACCTCTGCGACCCCAAGACGAGGGTCATGTACGATCATCTAGGAGGCCATGATGTACCGAGAACCCCCGACGTGGTGGCTGACATGGCCGCCCATTTCAGGAAATTGGATAAAGTTATAAGCACTCCAGCCCCAAATTGAAGACTCGAGAATGAGGGCTTGACGGAAGACGGTACCGGTGTACCGTAACCAACAGAGTACGAATTGTTTTTGGGATAGAATAGGAGTCTAGATAGTCAGCTTGATGTTGATGAATATTATGTTATTTTTGAGGAAAGCTTATGAGTATTTTTGGATCGGGTCCCATATAAACGATTATGAATGTCATCGTTGAGTTTGGTCCACGTCCATCGTTTATATGAAATATCAGGGCAAGGCACAATGAAACTAAATAATACACAGAAAAATCTGAACATCCTTGTCTGAATAAAGTCGATCTTGGCATTTCTGGCTGTATTAGGTTATTAGTTTTAAAGTGCCGTAAATGGTTTGTCATAAGAGTAGACTTCATATGGATGCTTCTGATAATGACCGAGTCTTCCTATTTCCCATCTGGACGTGAGGGAAGACAGTGATGTGCCAAACTAGGTGACGATCTACTTAGGAAGCCTAACGGTATATCAAGGGCCAAGGACTCAGTTTCCTTCAACAACCTCTTTACATATTGCCTAAATACCTAGGGTAACTACCAGAGATGGATTTCCCTCTTTGGGCTTTTGTTGTGCTGTGACGGAACCAGATATTACCTCTTGAATACCTATTGAGTTATAGAAGTTTTATGTTCCACTACCTACCTGCCTAGGTAGGTAGGTAATATATATCCACTATTAGTCAAGATGGATACCACAGAAATCTACGATAGGTTCGGTCTTCCTCCGATCCTCTCACAGACCTGTTACATCCATGAAAAGGGGCTTTCCCCAGTAATACGTAAACAGAATCATCATTATCATCATTTCTTCTTCATGGCAGCTCCGCTGCTTTTGACTCTGCGGTACCCCTTTCCATTAAAGAAGCTTTGGCAGTGGGAGATAATAACTAGGACATCTATACAGAAACTATAACGGGTATATGAAGAACTTGTTCTCCAAATCTGTCAGATCTAGCATAGCCGTGTCCACATTTTTCGTGACGACCTGTCCATCCTCATCGCACTGCTCAACACGGCCGGCCTCCCTCTCCTCCTCGCTAAACTCCGCGATCCATATTCTCCGCTCCGCATTCCTGCGCGCCAGGATGAAGTGGATGATGAACAAGATAGCCGGCGTGCCGACCCAGCTGACGACGATCATGGAAATCCACGCGCCGTAGTACCGGGGCGCGGCGTCGGGGACCCATATTTGCGGCGACACGAGGTTGCCGACACTGTAGCCGAGCATGAACATGACGTTGCGCGTTAGCTTTTTGGTATATCCCGCCGCCGACGAGGTTGTCCAGCCGAGCGCGATGATGTACGTGACGCCGTACGTATGTCCTGCAAGCAGCAGGCACGTCAACAGTGCCAATTTCCGATCCCACGGGATTGCCACCATGCCAATTCCGCCCGCCACGGCGGGAATGCACCAGATCAAGCCGTGCACCGCGAAGTTCCGCGGATGCCATTTAAGCGCTATAGCGGCGACGATGCAGAGAACCACTCCGAAGCCGCCGCCTGCTGCTGCAACCAAGGTAGAGCCGAGGCTGGAAACGCCGAGGGAGGTGGTCAGGAGGTTCTGCTGGCCGTATGTGAGATTGTTTGAGTACATCAACGTAAACGCTTGGAGTGCAAACAGCCATGAGACAGGATCCTTCAAAGTCTCGACAAATTGGGCCTTCTTGAATTGCTTCTGCTCAATCGAGCTCTGACTGGACCCATGGACCCGTTGGATAACCTGGACTTTTTCTTCCAAGGTAAGGAACCGGGCTTCGGCAGGATTATTTGGGTACGAGAACCAGGCCCAGATGGCGAGGAGGAGGGTCAAACCGCCTGTGGTAATCATGAATAGTTTCCAAGGCAACACAGAGCTCTTGCTCCATAGAAGGCCGTATGATATGAAGCCGGCCACGATGGGAGCTCCTTGGCAAGTGACCCAAAAGATCGGCTGCAGAAAGGCTTGTTCCTCGCGATTGAAGAACATGCCTATGGTGATCTCCATGGCAGGGACAATGACTGCTTCAACGGCGCCGAGGGCGAGACGGAGTACAACAAGCCCGGCGTACCTGGTGGCTACACAGTGAAGGAAAATGATGACGGCCCAGAGGAATATGATCGATGCGACAAATCTACCAAACGGAAGCTTCTGCAGAAGATAGTGCCCAGGCCACTGAGCGGCAAGATATCCTATGAAAATTAGGCTACAACATCGGCAAGACGTCCCTGTAAAATCAATACGTACCAACGTAGAAGAAGGTGTTCAGATTATTGTATTCATCTTTCGTGATTCCGGTCTCCTCAAAAAGTCCCAGAATCGCAGCATATCCCAACGTAGACTTGTCGATCTAGACCCAAGGAGAGAGTGAGCCTACCGGCGTCCAAGATAGGGGCAAGTGACTTACGAATAAGATGATGTTTATAGCAGATATTAGGATCATGATATGGCGATACAGTTTCCTCCGTAACAACTTCTCTTTTTCGGGGGTCAGGGGCCCGAATTCGTCTCCGTGATCTTCAATCAAGTGCAGAGTGACATCTGCATATTTCTCAGTGACCGTCTGAGGGACGGGCCGACGCCGAGTCGTAACTTCAGCCTCCTTCGTATTACCCATAACGGACGGATGGCGATTAGAGTACACATGCCTCTTACCGAGCCTTGGGAGATGTACCAGTGCTTAAATATGACAATGTTGTGAACCGATAAGCATAAGTGGGCTCGATGTCTGGTATGGTGACATCGGCGGCGCTTATTGTGTGATCCAGTTGTGTCAATTTACTAGGTCGTCTCTATAGACTAGTGCCTTCAAGGACCCGTCTTTGTGGTCTGATACGTGAGCACGTAATCACGTTTTACAAGATGGTGTTCTATCTATCTATAAAATATGTTACTGTTGATGGATATAGTTTATAAGTATATTAGTCAAATAGTCAACTATGCTTTGGTCAGATACTCAGATGTACTGGATCTTGTGTCATTGAGATGGCTTAGTTATCCTATAGGCAGGTATTCCTTGAACTATCACATGGAATACCGGCGACAGTACTCGATTCAATCTTTCGCCTACTGGTTTTCTTTTCAGTCCTGACGGCTAGAAATGATGCTCTGCGCTAGTCAGAATCGAATACCGTAGCAGTGTGTTTTCTCGGATAAATGGAAAACAAATCCAGACGCAGTCATAATTTCGGCAACATGGTATTTTAGCATTGTCCTTATTTTAGAAATTATATACAAGGTGCTGATATCCTCGGCCGAATGAACACATATGCTAGCTAATAAAGGGTAGTCGACTTTTGAAACACTCAACGAGATCTGCCTAGGGAATAGTGTAATAGCAACGTACGATCTATCATTCGAGTAATAAAGCGCTAGGTTAGTGCGTGATAAGTTTTCCAAATACTTATCTTTTTCTTTTATTCTTCTTTTTGCCGTGATGGCTTCTTTATTCTTCGTTCGAATAGACATCATTATTAAAAACCGATGCAGAGCTATGTTAGCAATCTCGATTGTGTTGTTGCTTCAATTCTAGTCAGCTTATCTCTACCAACTAGAATTATTTTCAGCGTTTGCAATATTATATGGATTGACCCTTGATCGGAGGAATTCCTTTTGAACAATAACGAAGCTGTGTATGCGATTGATGAAAACCTTTCAATTGGCGACCCGATATTGGATTTCAAGCTAATGGTTCAAGACAGGTGAAGAACACTTTTCAACAGTCTCAACGCATCTGAACACATAATCATCTTGACAGTCCTTGAGAACGATTAGTTAAATGGTTTCGTGTGATGATTCTTAGGACGCTTTTGTGATCTCCGTTTTGTTCGCGCTTCCAAAAGCCGCAGGAGTCAATATCCTCTTGTTGGGATTCCTGTCCTGGCCCTCGCGGAATTTGGTGATCGCATTCTTGTCGTATTGGATGCAATTATGATGAACACTACGGCAAGAACACAGGTGAGTAACTATATGTGATCCTCCTGGTGAATTTCCTTCGTGCCGTGTGGTTTCGGCGACTGGTAATCTAGTGTTTCAGTTGTAGCTGTCATTTCACTCCCCTCGTAGGAGCTTCAGCTTGGATTGACCAAAGTCAGTCTGGGTTAGAGTCCTCCGACCTGAATTGACAGCCTCTGATCATACATAACCTTCAAAGACGTTAATAAACCATAGTATATAGTCTTTCAGTGAAGTACCTCCAATCAAGATGCCAGTTGAATAAATGCGGGATTGCTGCATCATGCAGAGCATGTAAGATAGCTGGTCCCCATGTGTAGACTACCCCTCAAAGCATTTCGCAATGCTATCCAACTCGAAGTAAAAAAGAGGCACATTACGAAATACTTCGTAAATATGTCTGCCTGGTTATATCGAGATGAGTCATGGGGATAAAAGATGGTCAAGCCAAGAAATGGTGGAAATCCTTCGTTAGCTAGATCCTAAAATGCGACAAGGATTATAGAGGCAATGCTGAGTGTTGATCAACGATTTCAACCATCGCGGCTCTTGGACTACGTCACTTACCTCACGAGCTGAACTAGGTTGGGAACAGATGGCTTTCTCCACGAGTATTAAAATATGCCAGTACACTCAGCTCCTCTACATGGTTTTGTCTGTGTATAACAACGTACAAGTAAAAGAACAATGGGATTCGACTCCAAAGACCTGCCGCCACCTTACGAGGCGGAAACTCAAGGTTCTCCCAAGGACATACTAGACCCAGCGACTTTCGTGCTAACGGGCCGATCCGTAGTGTCGGACACTACGCCTAATACACCAATCTACCAGATGAACTGGAGCGTCACCTCCATCCCACAGAAGGGCTCATCGGTGATTTTCGAGAGAGTGGAGGACGATCTGCCACTGGAAGCCAAAAACGTAACTTCTATTGAGCAATTAGGTAGTCGACAGATTTTCTATCTTGCACATCCAGCAGGCGCACAATACCAGACCGACTCGCCTGCATATTATTTGACATCTGTGACACCCGAGTCACCGGGGAATATCAGTCTAGAGGCTTCTCAGTCACGTTTTCAGAAGACCGAATTCAAGATGTTGCTGAGTAAGGGGAAAACTTGGCTCGACAAACCGTTATTTAATAGATCTCCGGAACTCCTGTTTAAAGCCAAACCGAGATGGATGGGAGGTTGCTATACTTGGTCCGACTCTAGTGGTAGACAGTTAGCATACGAGGACGACAAGGGTGGCCAACACAAGTTACTTGTCACGATGCCCATCGCGAAGGATATAAGAGACGCTTTGGTAGCTACGTGGTGTTTGAGATTATGGTACGAAACAGCTGAAAGCACACAAGCTAAGAGAGACGGTAAGTTGCAATCCAACCCACCCAAAGTCTCTCCGCGATTAAATTTTTTTTTCGCTAACCGCCGTCTAGCTATGGAACGCTTGACGCCGATTGAGGGTATTCAGGGATATAACAATATGAAGATGGTAAAGAGAATTGGAGCATTGGGCTCTCTTGGTGGAGCTGGCGCATAAACTATTTCGAATCTCACAGGTAATGTCATGTTAATTATATGAGCACCGAACCATTGAATAGGTACCTCCATGCTGCTTATTGAGTAGCGCTTGGGTAGCTTTTCACGTATAAAGCTCTTATTTTTCAATGTTTATCTAATTTCCTAAGGCATATTAGGTATTAACAGTAGTATAATTCCATGGACTGCAGATTCTTAAAGGATACCTCTTAATCTAATTATGACTAAGGTTATAATGTGTTCAGTACTTTAATAACTCAGTCATTAGTAAAAAGGTCTAGTTAGAACTACATGACCCCTTAACTAATATTTTACCCGTAACCATACTATGTTACTGCTGGAAATCCTATGCTGTTGAATTCGTTATTCTCGACAGTAAATAGTCGGAATGACTGGAAAGAAAGTAACTAATTAACCATCATTCTAAATTTATTGGAAATGTAGGTAAGTAGATGTAAACTACCAACGACGTCGCCATTGGCGAGAGATAGCACGTAGAAATGGAGTAACCTAACCGGTTCGTACATCATTCACCTCGGCAGCAAAGTTTGTAGGTTTTGGCGAATCGTAAGCTTCGAAAGATTTTGCAACAATTAGATGAAAACAAATCTCGTTGATGGGTTGAATTCTATTGTTATTGTGATGAAAGGGGGGGTTAGCCAAAAAGTGAGACTGGTAATTCTTCTGTGCGTTCATCTCGTTACAGTGTAATACGCGAAGTCAAATATCTCGAACACGCGTTATAGAATAATTAGGAGATAATACTTGGTTCTTACTACTGAATCAATTCACGTTGTTTCCAAGGTTCCAAGGTTATTTCCTTGCATTGTTTGTAAGCTATGCAGGACTTAGATTGTCTTGGTCTACCTAGGTAGGCAAGCTGCAAGCCTGCCGCCGACGATGCAGGGTCTCTATGGCTTGGCCCGTTAGGCGGGTTACGACTACTGCACGGAGGTGGTTTAACTCTTCTGGATAAGGCTGAGATTATGGCCGAACACTTGTTCGGTGCCGTGACGCGATTTTCAGGACCGACCTTGGCAGACCTTGTCCGACCCTCGCGTCTTCGGATGAAGCGAATTGAATACTGCCTCTCTTATAGACCTGTCCGCGTTGAGAACGTCGAGGAGGTTTCTTCCGACTCTCGGAATTCTAGGTCAGCTTATGCGCGCGGTCAAAGGCCGCGTTTGCCACTGCTTATATATTAGATCTTATAAGTTACTACATTTTGAATGGAAGCTTGCGCCGCTTTCTCATCAGCCTATAAGATATCAGAATTTACAAAACTACCGCAGTACCTGGGTAAGTATCATGAAAATTCTCTGTAAGAATGTCGGTCAATATATTTAACGTAATGTGCCGAGGCTTGCTTCCTGTGTAATTGGCCTACCACCGCCCATTTATATGAACAAGAGTTACTTGATCGCGAGTTATTGCTTTCGTTATAATTACTTATTAGGATAATTGAATCATAAATCTTGATATTCAATGCATCTTAGCTAAGCTAAAATGAAATAAAATGTAGATGAGAACAAGTTACCCCCTTTTACGCATAGTTAGCTTTAAAAGGGTATAAATTTTAACAGCCAATCTTTAATTACATAACTCGGCACCGAACCTATGGACTGGACCACCTATTCAAACTTACTGCATA
Organism: Jackrogersella minutella; assembly: GCA_022578535.1. Classification (NCBI taxonomy): domain Eukaryota; kingdom Fungi; phylum Ascomycota; class Sordariomycetes; order Xylariales; family Hypoxylaceae; genus Jackrogersella; species Jackrogersella minutella. The sequence continues at coordinate 20,711 of MU388431.1, forward strand.
TAACAGGATTTTATCCCTACTTATTTTATACAACATACTCGAGAAAACTTTCACCTACGATGATATCAATTGTTGGTAACCATGATTATTTGGTCATTAATAAATTTGCCCGATTTGTCACTCTTGGCTATTAAATTCCGAATCAAAAACGACAGTCACTGAAATAGAATAACGAATTAAACTTGTGAAAATCTTTGTCACATTCTTGAGTGATCTGATTTGCATACATCTCGTTACCTAGGTAAGTTGATAGAGCCAAGGAATGTAAACTTCTTCCTCGGTCAGCCACGACAGTCAAATCGCCTGAATGGGAGATTATCCCCCGGATTACATGTCCGTGCATGAGTTTTCAGTTATTTTACTTGGAGTTAAATTTTGTAAGCTCGAACGAAGTGATGTTCTCTACGTTAAAGCTTACAAGTTATCAAAAGATATCCACCTCCTACGAATAATAATCATAACCCTGGCTTCACACATCGTTTAATTTTCGGGTTAGGTTCTGACGTTGGTTCTTTCGTATGCAGGCTGACCACGAACAACAAGCTGTTGTCATAAACCAGTTTCCTGCAGTTATAGGTAAAGCGGTCATATACCATGCACGATATTCCATATCCGGTATACAACAGCGACGTCTTATCCCACGATAGCTGTGAATTAAGCCGCGAAGAATAAGCCTACTCATTGAATAGTCCCTGTGTTAGCTAGAGGAGTATTGGCCGAATACACGGCCAAGACGGCTTGTCGTTCGTTGTCACCACACACATGCAACAGAGAAAGCCTCCGCCGGTGAAGAAATGATCTAACTCGTCAACGTCGATCATGCTGACACACCGAAGACGGCAGTGCATTCATGCCAAGGGCATTGTGCATCGTTACCTAGGTTCGGTTGTGAAACATCATCAACGGCGATACTCTCAGTCGGTTATGTTAAATTTGAAAGTAACCTTGTTAGTTAAGTCATAGCTTTGAGCAATTATAATGTTCATATCTTTGTAATTCAACCTGCTTTTCGAATAATATGGCTTAGCAATCATTCCTGGTAACCCTATGCATCTCTTATCTGAGGACCCACGATGTTTAAATTTCCAACGTTATTATGACAAAGTCCTTGCGGTACATTCGTAGTACTCTAGCTCTGGGTATAAATTTTCCTTTCTTCTTATTCAAAGGCCGAGAAGAACAAAAGCAAAGCATTGACAATGAATCTATATCGGGTCGATGACTAAATCTCTCCTACATCCACCCCTTTCGTGGGTCTTGCGCTTGCAAATGCATGTGCTCTTCCGCATGCTACGTCGTCAGATTCGAAGATGATCATGCAGTTCAATTACAGATGCTACAGAGTGAACGTCTTACGTTAGTCAGCTTTTAGTCTGCCAGTCTGCCTATCTATGCCGGGATCTGAATCTTCGATGGTAGCCCAAATGATGTGATTGGGAAAAGAAACTACCCGCGTTAGTACCTGGTTTTGGTGGCTACGCCCCCACTCCTTTTGGAATCAAACACGGATACTTGGACTAGTATTATTCATTCAACGTCAAGACTTGATTCTTGAAATAGCAAATGTGGGCTATGTGGAGTCTAGAATATGGATAATACATGTAGAGTAACTAGGTCAACTTGTCTAATACGTACATATTACGGGACGGTGCCTGGTTGACCTGTTGCCTATGCAGTTACTACGAGACGTTTTGATAAGGTGATCAACAAAGCCGTTATGATGAGGCTCTTATTATCTGATCGTACAGTTCCCAAAGTGGCAGTTTATGCTACATTCGTAAGCTACTATGGGTACCTATGTAGGTTAGGTGTGGTCGCACGAGATGGCCTGCATCTCGAGGTCACATTTGCGAATGCTATGTCATCCTATTAGAAAGAAAAATCTGTAAGGGCATACTATTAGTCAGATGCAGTACACCCCGACTATTTATTATTGTTATGGATAGGCGTTACATTCTCACGACCAATTCGCAATGATCTTTCTATCTATCCCGATATGCCAATCTCACGACATGTACACATGCTTGTATCTCTTTGGCAGATCTATAGATCGCCTCATATCCCTATATCACCCGGTGCCCTCCTTTATTTCCCCATATTACCCTTGTCATCTCGGTCAAAAGGGACGAGCCTCGTAAGCCTTATCGGCTTCTGTGATGGCGTCGTAACCCCATAGCCAAGGCTGTACTGAAGGACATGACCTGAATTCGAGTAATGTTAGTGGTACAAGGTACATCATATCTCCTAGTTCTCGCCGGTCTTACCATCGACTTGGAAAATGTGGTGGTGGTTCTTTGCCTAGATTTGCTAGAAGCAAGGCGTCTCGCCGCTCCTGCTCGGGTCCATCGGGCAGATGGAAGGAGTCTCTCTGATATCTTCAAGTAAGCAATGAATTCGCAGGTACATAGGTTCGGTTGTGATCTAGCTTACCTGCCCTAATGCTTCTTTTGCTATTGCCTCTCCCCGAGATTTCCGTAGTTGTTGGTACGTCTCAAGGGCAGGGATTAGCTTTTCAGGGCTGGTTACGTATTTGAGTAACCGGCCGAGAACAGCACCGTCTTCCAGGGACGAGTTGGCGCCTTGTGCAAGATATGGGAGCATTGGGTGGCATGCATCGCCGCTGAACAAAACAACATTAGTTACAAAAGTCATAGGGTGCTGGAGGTTGGACTTACGCCATTAAGAAATTACCCTCATTGTTTACCCATGCGTCAAGAGTGTCGACTAGGTAGCGAAGATACTATTAGATATGTCTTCTGTGTTTATTTAAACCGAAGGGGATAGGGGTATAATTACTGTGCATCAATCGCCACTTATCCACATGATTCACACATGCTAGTAATTTGCTCAGTCTGTAGTGACCCACGTGAGTAAAATGCATACAAGTTCCAGTATCTGTAGATTCAAGCTCACATGGGATCCCAGGATTCAAAGAGCTTCCGCATTTCGTCTACATCGGCAGCGGCGCGGCTTACGTCTTCGGGTAAATCGTCGGGACGCAAGAGGACAAGGTTGTATGACCTGCCCTGTCGGAGCGAATAGCCGACGACGTGGGATTCTGGGCCGATCCACAGGTTGACGGAGGGGTTGGATACCAGATCTCGTAATTCCGGATCCTCGATGTCTTCCAGGTTGAGGATAATCCGATACGCGAGATCCCCGGTCGGCTTCGGTGTTAGCTGCCTTCCCAGGAGGAAACTCCTCGTGCGCGACCATAAGCCATCTGAACCGAGGATGACATCCCCCCGCACCGTCTGACCGTCCTGCGTCGCCACCGTGGCGTGCTCGAAATCGACGTGCTGGACATCAGCGCCAAGGCGAATGTCCACCCCTAAGGACTGTGCGCGACGCACCATCGCCTCTTGCAAGTCGGCGCGATGGAGGTCCCAAAAGGGGGCCGCGTAACGCTCGAGGACCATCTTTTGAAAATGTTCCTCGTAAGATAGAAGCCGAGTGCCGTCATATCTTCGAACTGCAAGATAAGACGGGATTGCAGCCTTGGAGCTAAGCTCATCGTAAACTCCCCAGTGATGGAATAGACGACTCGCGTTGGGCGTGACCTGTAGACCAGCACCGATCTCTTCTAGTTTGGCAACCTTTTCTAACAGCGTCACTCGGTGGCCTTCCAATCGAGTACTGATGGCAGCAGAGAGTCCAGCTAACCCTGCGCCGACGATGATCAGGTGCAGCTGGAAGGTGGCGGGCTTATTGCCGTTCTGAGACCCATTAGCAGTCATTGTTTAAAAGCTATACGGAAGTCCGAATGTGTCCGAATGTGTTGTGTCATTAAATGGGGGTTATTAGTATTTCATTTGGGCATGATTTGGCGATGAACAGGCTTTGTTATAGTTCTTGTGCTTGGTAGAAGATCGGGACAAGATTGGATGAGGGGATAGAAAGAAAGACGACATCATTGGAGAAGGAGAGATATTCATTCGCGGTCAGGATTTCGGAGTGTTGGAAGTCAGTAAGCAACTTACGATGTAGCCTATACCCCTGTATCTGCATATCCATGGTAATGGTTGTCATACCATAACGGTTCTTTTCTAGAATTATGTATGCAACGATAGGGTAGGTACCAGGTAGCTAGGTAGGTAATCCCGTGCGGCATTCACCCACCCAATTAATCTATCAATAAGCTTAAATAGGAACTGTCCAATGAAAATATAATATAGAGGATCATAGATTTGGTACTACGTAATGTTCAGAGCCGCTCGGAGTTACGGTTGTAGCGACATCATCCTTGTAAGGCGTTTTCTATTACATACCTAGTACATACATGCTGACGGTACCATTTCTTGGATCCACTCACTCAGGGGAGATAGGGGGGTGGGTGGGAAGAAGTCTTGTAGGTGCCTAGGGTAGAGGCTTATGTACAGACGTTTGAATCCATATGCCAAATGATCCTTACATCAGCGGGAGGATCTGTATCAGATAATAAACTACTGCCGGGATGAGAAACAGGCACAATCCCGTTGAAGCTAGTTCCATAGACCCTGAATCGCGGATCTATTATAAGACTCCAGTTTTTACATGTGAATACATACCTAGTACGTACTATGTGGAATAAAATATTCCAACTGCGTCTCTATTACACCGCGACTTATCGTGACGGGCTTATTATTGCATTCACCGATTTACACAGCGAATTAATCTGAGGGTTGCTGTAAGAAGCGGCCAAGTGGAGATGGTTTATCATGACATAACTTCCATTGGTCCCGAGCCGTCAGAGACTGTCTCGAAGATACTTAGAATCGAGATAGTAATTTATTTAATAGAGACGTAAGATCCGCCCAGAAACTCTGAATGATCCGTAGACTTGAGGCGTGCTTCTTCACTTTTTCAAAATGCATCGGATAGCTGTATTTGCCGGACTCGGCTCCGAGTCTCTCTTCTCTCGCACTACTTTGGACACGGCTGTCCAAGATTCTTCTTGGTCAGAGTGCCAGATAATCCTGCGAGCATGCCATGCTGCCTTCCGGGTACAGATAACCAAGGCCGTAGAGCAAGGCCACCTTCCTGCTGAGGCGATCGATCTTGACGACTTCACTCAACCAGATACACTTATACGGCCTCCTGTAAGATATCATCAGAATGCTATCATACAACATACAGCGATATACCTTATCCAAATCTTTCGATTTATTCGTCACTCGAGAGATTTCCGTGACGTACAAGGCGTTGCTGGATTTTGTGCTGGCTTGTTGCCAGCTGCTGCAGTAGCATCCGCTCGCAATGTGATCGAGTTGATGCAACGTGCGCAAGACTTCTTCCACGTTACCTTATGGCTCGGTATCAATTCCGAGTCCTACAGACGAGCGCAAATCTCTCAAGGCGGTTGCTTTCCTAGCCTGCCTTGGAGTGTGATAGTCCACAATATCTCTGATGATATTATCACCGAGTTGATCGATACCGACACTAAAAGTGTAAGTAGCAATATGAAAAGACAAAAGTTACCATTGAGCAGTTGAACTGATTGACTGAACAGGATGCACATGACCTGGTATACGTTAGCGCCAGGAACTCGGCCAGTTGCATAACCCTGAGTGGGAGGGGAGATCATCTTGCCCGATTCATTGACGAGAAACTCCCCTCCCAATGCAGAACACGCGCAACCAATGTCCTCACATTATACCATAATCGTGATAGACTGATCCAGGTCTTTCACAGCACACTTGATGTCCTAAAACAAGAGATATCTTCTCAATGGGAAGCTCCAACAGTGCTGGCAGCCCCTCTTTTCTCTACACTGACGGGAAAACAACCCGATCTTCCTAATAGCACATTCGGACAATTAGTTTCAACTCTTCTAGAGATGATTTTGTTGGAACCGGTCGACTGGGTCTCTGTTCAAGACGCTGTCCTATCAGACATACAGCAACATGCCGAATCAGAACCTTGCGAGATTTTGAACTTCGGACCAGGGTACGGCATATCGAAGTCAGGAAGGCCAATGCCTCAGACGGTAGAAGTTCGAGACGTCTCGGCTATTGGGGCATCTAGTCTTCCGTCAAGCGAAGCGTCCAGCATATCATTAGACGACATAGCCATTGTGGGGATGGCAGTCGATCTACCCGGTGCTCAGGATGCGGATGAATTATGGGAGAACCTTTGCAACGGGGTGAACTCGTGTTCAGAGGTCCCAGCATCGAGGTTCCACATAGACGACTTCTACCAAAAGAAGGACGAGGAGGGCAACCGATCCAAGAGATCTATAAACACACGATACGGAAATTTCATGAAGAATCCGTTCCTTTTCGACAATGACCTTTTCGAAATATCTCCTCGGGAGGCCAAGTCGATCGATCCGCAGCAGCGGGTGCTTCTACAGACCGCGTATCGCGCTTTAGAAGATGCTGGATATGTTCCAGATTCATCTCCTTCCTTTGCGCGGGATACCTTCGGATGTTTCGTTGGTAACGCGACGCTCGACTACACTGATAACCTCCGTGGGGAAATCGATGTATACTATAGCCCGGGTAAGTTATAGGATGAATGTTTGAGGTACTGAGCTCATAATCCTGTGCAGGGACACTACACGCTTTCCAAAGTGGACGCATATCTTACTACTTTGGATGGAGCGGCCCATCACTTACCCTTGATACTGCTTGCTCTTCATCTATGGTCGCAATTCACCAGGCCGCACGAGCGTTGGCAACTGGAGACTGTCGAGCGGCATTGGTCGGCGGAGTGAACGTCATCACCAGTCCCGATGTATGTATTCCCACCAAGACTGTCCTAAAGATTTAAGCAGTATAAGCATACGATAAAGAAAAAAACTCACATTATTTTAGATGTACCTCGGTCTTGATCGCGCACACTTCCTCAGTCCTACGGGTCAGTGCAAAGCCTTCGATGCGTCCGCCGACGGTTACTGTCGTTCCGAGGGCTGTGGAATCTTCATCGTCAAGACCATGCGAGACGCGCTAGCAGAAGGCGATAGGATCCACGCCGTTATAAAAGGAATTGAGGCGAACCAAAGTGGAAATGCCCACTCAATCACCCATCCCCACGCACCAACGCAGGAGCTATTATTCCGTCGGCTGCTAGACAAGACGAAAATCCACCCTCATCAGCTTACTGTCGTCGAGACACATGGAACAGGGTAAGAATGTCCTCATTGGATACCTGTTGCTTTACAAGTCATTGCTCACATGCGTGTCATCTAGAACTCAAGCCGGAGACCCGAACGAGCTTGAAAGTCTGCGAGGTGCCCTATGCAAGGGCCGCGATTCTCGGAATCCGTTACATTTCACTTCCATCAAGGGGTTGATTGGTCATGCAGAGGCAGCTTCAGGTGCAGCAGCTCTGGCAAAAGTCGTTCTCATGATGAGACATGGAAAGATACCGCCCCAAGTCTCTCTGAAGAACCTCAATCCCAAGATCCAGAAGCTTGGCGTGGATGGCGCAGTGATCGATCGCGAAGTTACACCATGGGAACAGTCCGGATACCAGCCGAGACTAGCGCTGATAAATAACTTTGGGGCGGCTGGATCGAATGTAGCCATGATACTTCGAGAGTATGATGGTCCCGCTCCTCCCCAAGCTACCCCTAGCGGCGATTCGCAAACATACGTCGTGGGAATATCCGCAAAAAGCGTCAAGGTCCTCAGCAAGCTTCGTGAAGAACTAGTTACTAGTTTGACTAGTACTCTCTCAACGGGATCACCCTCCCTGGCTGATATCAGCTACACGATGACGGCGCGTCGTCAACTTTATGATCATCGTATCTCGGTAACAGCTGACTCCGTTAAAAAGTTGATCAAAAACCTGGAGAGCGCTGAGCCTAGCCATGTTCCAGCCGCGAAGACCTCCAAGTTTCGAATCGCCTTTGTCTTTTCGGGACAGGGGTCACAGTATTTAGGAATGGGTCAACAGCTCATGTCCATCTATCCCGTCTTCTCGAAAACTGTTCGCCAATGCGATCAGATTTTAAAGAGAAACGGGTTCCCCGGCTGCTTGGAAATCATTGATCCAAGCACGGCTAGCAGCACAACCTCCGAGGTTACCTCGCAGCTTGAGGCGTTCCAGTCTGCCATATTTGCACTGGAGGTCGCTCTGGGGCAGTTGTTAGCCTCCTGGAATATTCTGCCAAGCATAGTTGTCGGACACAGGTAAGCTAATTTATCTTCTCTTGTATTCCCAATTTATGTTAGTGGTACTGACATATAATATTAGCCTTGGTGAATATGCCGCGCTAGTGACTGCGGGAGTATTAGACATCTCAAGCGGTGCTCTCCTAGTTGCTCGTCGAGCACAACTGATGGCAACCCAGTGTGAAATTGGAAAGACCTCGATGTTAGCCGTCAACATCGGGGCATCTAAAGCGCGAGAGAGGATCGCAAGCGACTCCCGCTTTCAGCAATTGTCAATCTCGTGTGACAACAGTCGCACTGACTGCGTGGTGGGTGGACCTATCCCTCAGTTGCAGGCCTTCAAAGAACACCTTAAAAGCACTGGGAGCGTTAAGAGCAAGTTCCTCGATGTGCCTATGGCATACCACACGGAAGCTATGGATCCTATTCTCCCTGAGCTGATAAAGTACGCGAATACCATGGTGCTGAGAAAGCCCTCTCTCCCGGTTATTTCGGACGTGCTTGGGCGTGTAGTGCCGGCAGGAGGAGACGTGTTCACGCCTGAATATTTTGCAAGACATGCGCGCCAGACAGTTGCTTTCCAGGAAGGGTTAGATGAGTATTTGGCAGACTGTCCAAGCACAGCGACGACACATTGGGTGGAAATCGGCCCACATGCCTCCCTCCTACCTATGATTTCCACCCAGGCTTCTACAACGCAAGCCAGTCTGGTGCCATGCTTGAGAAAGGGAACGTCGCCATCCGCCACAATATCACAGCTTTTGGGTCATTTTTACCAGAAAGCAGCCCCTGTCAAATGGCGCCAGGCATTTGAGTTCCAGGAGAAACCTCGACTGATTGACCTTCCTGGCTTACCATTCTTCCAGTCCGAATTCGTTGTGTCTTACCCTCATGAGACATCGGCACTTCTCAATGGGATCCCTGAGAAGATACAGGATGTGATATCCAGCAATGTGTTCCTTGGTCGGACAGTTCAAAGGGCATCTAAAGCGAACGGATTTTCTGGAATTTACGAAACCTCGATCCAGTCCCTGAAGGATTTCATCACTGGTCACATCGTATGTGAACACGCGCTGTGCCCAGCCTCGGTGTACCACCAGATGGCACTGTCTGCTGTTGAAGACATGGAAGCGAAAAGCACGGCGGAATCTACCTGGTCGCTGTCGGATATAACGTATGTTGCTCCTCTTCTCTACACGGCCCAGTCAATCGCAATGGTCCGCATTCGTGTCGCTCCAGCCAGCGGTGCTCGAAATGAGTTCAATTTCGAAGTCTCATCCTTCGCCAGTGGGACCGATCCTGACCGGGCCAGCGCACATTGCAAGGGTCACCTAAAACGCAAGGTTAGGAAGACTACGGAGCAGAAGTACACGCGAGCGGCTCGCATGCTGGAACGCCAGATCGAACGATATATCCATCCGGACCCGGATACCATCCTAGAGACCTTGTCGACGAAAGCAATGTACGAGAACGTGTTCACCCGCGTGGTTACATATTCCAAGTTGTATCAACAAGTGCAATACATTCGCATTAGTCCAGACTGCGGAGAGGCATACGCACGATGTAAATCATCTAGCACACTTCCAAATACCGCGGCAGATTCTAGTGCAATCTTCATGGACGTCTTGTTGCACGTCGCGGGATTCGTTGCAAACCTTTCTATTGCGAGCAGCGAGGCCTGTATTTGTAAAGAAGTCGAGTCTGCGTTGGTTCTCCGTGAGCCAGCCTCTACTGGAACGATGTTTGATGTCCACTGTACCGTAGTTGAGCTGCCCAAGGAGGGGCTTTTCATTGCTGATGCGCAAGCGGCCGATGAGCACGGTGTGATGGCCTCCTTCAAGGGAATGGCTTTCCAGCGAGTTCAACTTGCTAAGATCAGTCAGGCTTTCAGTAAACAATCGAAGAGGGGACAGGCGCCACCGAACACGCCGAAGACGAGTATAGCACCACGGATCCAACCACCAGCCCCTCCTCAAAACGTTATAGAAGTTCGAACTGTCGCTCCGGCTATATCCTCTCAGCCTAACCTGGCTGTTAAGAATCTAATAGCTCAAACATGTGGAGCGGTTTCAGCATCTCTGTCATCCGAGTCGAATTTGGAGGCATTTGGATTCGACTCGCTATTGATGATTGAGTTAGAAGCTCAATTGTCCTCAGTATATCCTCAATTGGACATATCTAATTTAGCAGAGTGTCATACTGTCGGGGATATTGAGCGCCTCTGCTCTGGGCAGGAGACCCCGGATACTCCTCCAAATTCCGGTTGCCAGACGCCAAACGAAGGCATACATGAGAATGCCATGCCCGATATTCGGAGTTTGACCCGTGCCATCATTGCCGAGACATGCAACGGGGACGCGGACAGCATCAGCTCTAATTCGGAGCTGTCAGCACTAGGCATAGACTCGCTCATGATATTGGAACTAGAATCCGGCTTATCGAAAATCAGTAACGGCGGCTACCTTTCGTCCACAGATCTGGCCGAGTGCCATACCGTTGGTGAAGTAGAGAATCTCGTAAGTGCTCTCCCGTATTTCTCAAAAGACCAAGTCTCACATATCTGCGCGCTCCAGATCCTAACCAGCTACCCGCATGGCTCGCCACAAGCCCACGATTCCGCCACGCCAAGTTCCTCCTCCTCGGCAAGTACGTCACCCTCGTCGGGCCTCCTAACTCCCACCGCGGTCGCAACCGCCATCGCCACGCCGACCGACGCAGATTCCCCACAAGCGCTCTTCAGCCCCAGCACCGTCGACAAAGTCACACAGATCCTCAACCTCGACCAGCAGCCCGAGATCGTGCAAGAGGCGCCATCATCCCGGATCACGGGGCACGACAAGCGCGAGCCGTCGCTTTTCCTCGTCCATGACGGCAGCGGCGTGTGCACGCACTACCACCGCCTGCAGGCCCTGGGACGGCCCGTGTACGCGCTCCACGACCCGAAGCTTCTCGACCCGTTCGACAGCTGGAGCAGCCTCGGCGAAATGGCGGACGAGTACGCTGCGCGGATCGCAGGGACGACTGCGGGCCCGTACCTCGTAGGGGGGTGGTCGTTCGGCGGCGTCGTGGCCTTCGAGGCGGCGCGGAGGCTAGCCGCGCAGGGCCACGCGGTCGTCGGCGTCGTGCTGATCGACGCCCCGGCACCTACCGGCCACCAGCCGCTGTCGCCGCGCATCATCGACGCGGTGGCGGGCCAGGCCAATGTCCCCGGGACCGAGGCGGCCAAGGTGATCCGAGCCTTGACGCGTCGCAGCTTCGCGTCGTGCGCGAGCCTCCTCGGCGCGTTCGAGCCCGAGTCGCCCGACGCGTTGCCCGTGCCTCGCGTCTTCCTCCTCCGTTCCCGCGAAGGCTGGCAGGATCCGGCTGACCCCGAGTTCTTCGAGAACGACTGGCTGCAGAACCGGCGCAGTCCCCGCGGCGCAATTGGCGGCTGGGAGGCAGTCACGGGATCCAAAGTCGCTTGGGTGGATATTCCTGGTAATCATTTCCAGGTCTTTGATTCGGTCAATATCGATGTCGTCTCGACTTCGATACGACGCGCTTGCATCGAGTTAGAAGGTGCATTTTCACGTGTTTAGACTAGATGGTTAGATTTCCTATGTTTTGTTTTCGATAATAAGGAGCTGAAGAAATAAATTTATGCATCTACACTATTTGGTGCGGGGATTATTCCTATAAGAGAATATTCTGTATTGGTGCATAAAACCATCTCGATATCTAACATCAACGTTATTATTCTAGAAGCTGTAGGATTTTCTAATTTCTTTTCCAAGTTTCTTAACCTTTGCTAGCCATGGCGCTACAAATCGAACTTATAGATGTCATTTGATAGTCACTTCGAAACTGTAAAAGAACTGGTTGCATGGAGTTATCCGTCCGAAGGACATTCTACGCTCAAACTAGGTCAAATTTGCTTACGTCATTAATTATGTGGCTTATTAATCATTGACGAAAAGATTATAAAAAGAGCTTTGACCAAAAGAAATAATTGCGGATACCTACTGACCAATCATATGGATACCCGGTAGAATGCTGGTTCAAGGCCTAGGATGCGGTCCTTCGGACGGATTCTGACTTTTTTTCCTTCCTTACTCTCAACAATTAAATGAAACAACCAGCTTTCTGCGAAGAAAATTTTTTCCGCGACTTTTTTCTCTTATTCGAGTCCCCGGACATTTGGAAGGACCAAAAAATCCCGGAGCTCGCGGAGGGCCATTTTTTTCCGGACACTTGGGAGGGCCGTACTCGAATAAGAGAAAAAAGTCGCGGAAAAAATTTATTAGCTAGGTACCTTAGCCACCCAGGCAGGTAAGCTGGAGGTATTAAACCACACTCACACAGGTAACATTACAGTTAAACATCTCATAAACAGCCATTGAAAAGAAAATTTCAACCTTGAAAACTTCAGTCATTCTTAGATGCATTCAAGTAAGGTTTCTCTTGCTAAATTTAGTAAAAAGGAGGTCCTGAATGGTGCTGTAACAGCGTTGTGAGCTTACGCTTACAGAGTTCCGAACAGCTCCAGAGAAATGGTAAAGTTCAGGGGTATCACGTGATCTATGTTCCCCTGAAAACAACGCTCTTTGTTGAAGATAAATCAACTTCGATATTCATTATTCCCAACAATGCCTCTATTTCATTATGGATGCCTTTTATTCCTCAGTTTTGGACCCCTTTGTACAAGATCTTTTATGTCTTAATAACATTTCAGTTAATAATTCTAAATAATGCAGCTTAACAGCAAGCTAAAACATAGTAAAACATCCTCAGACTGCTCTACTTGGTCACTGAATGGCAATCATGCTATATTGATACATGAATAGGTATATTCACATCATTCTTGAGTATCTGGGTCTTATTACAATAGTCAAATAACGTCCAGGCCTGGCCCCCTGGGGTATCTCGTTCATCAAGGGAGAAAGAAGAAGTCTATGATGACTTATACCTAAGCTTTGTTTCGTAGTGAAGTATTGTCTTTCCTCTTGACTCTATAGACGTTTGGGGGGTTCATTAACTTATGACATACCATAGTTCTCCTCATAAACAATGATAAACTCACTTCATTAAGGAGCGTTTCCTATCGACTAACGTTCATGCTCATTTCGAGAGATCTCATGACCTAGAAAGCTCACGCAGTTAAACGACGTTCGGGTTCATATCAAGAAGTTACCATACTTCCTGAGTGCTTCAAAACTCGACGATGTTCATCGACGTCAAACTCGATGATGCCACCATCGTCGAAAATAGTCCCCCTCCTTTGAGCGTCGAAGGGTTATAACACCCCACAAAGGCGGCACCTACTCGAAAATGCGTAAACAAAAAGATATCCTATGGAAGGAGCACTAAGGTACTTTCATCTCTTCTTCATTGGAACATGGTTGTTCTCTCGTACACAAAGATATTGTTTTGCAACTCGAACGAACAACATATTGCTCGCATTTCCAACCTTCCGAGTGATATATGACCAACGGCGCTTGATCCTGCGCGCCTTTGCAGACGGCCGGGTTGAATTTATTCTCTTTTACTGAATCCTTTCTCGACTGAAAGGTATAAAAAATAATTATCGCGAGATACACTGTCGCGACAACTTTTTCAAGTTTGCCTCGCGTCCACCAATGTGCCCCGGACTGCTCAATCATCACAGCAAAAACAAACTCAAGACGCACTTTTAAGGCTAAAGCTAAGGCTAAAGCTCGCCAAAGAATCCAACATGGGTAATCACGTTCTGCGAATCGATGTGTTGGTCGGCCAACTCCGCGGGCGAATCAAGGAGCTCGCAATTCTCCAGGCCCGTATCAACGAGGACATGGAAATGTTCGTCTGGGATACACAACGAGCACGAGTATTCTTCCACGGCATCCGAGCACGATACCTCGACATCTTGGGGATGTCGGTGAGACAGCTACGCGACGCCATGAGCATCTCTGATCTTCCTATCCCGACCGACCAATTTGAAGTCGAGGAGATCATGAAGCGTGCCAAGCCGTTATCTCCACAATACCTAACACGCCTCGTTCATGCAGGAAAGATCACCATGACCGACATGGATTGCATTCTGGCAGGAAACTACGACAGTGTTGAGGAGTTTTTCGAGGACATTCGCAAGAACAGTTCTTTCGGCGTGAAGACAATTCCCGGTGAATCGCCAGCTCTCTCAGGTCTGCGACCCAATGCCAACCAGCCAGAGACCTACGACGAGAACGGCTTCTACGTGACGCGCGACCAGGGTCACAACACGGACCCGAACAAACCAAGCGCAAGCACCTCGACAGCGGGACCGTCTACTTGGGAAGGCACCACTGCTCCCCAGTCGCCGTCGCAGAGCCAGCAGTTCTCTTGGGCAGGCGGCGTAGAGAATGGTCTCCCGGGTTCGGAACCGGCTCGACCAACTATTCAACTACCCCCCACATTTGGCACTCGTTCTCTACCTTCTCCGCCGCAGGAAGAGGAATACGAGGATGCAGACTCGATGATCGCCGAAGCTAGAGACTCCGATCAGTCCACCTCAGACCGCAGCTCGCCATTCGACTATGAGAGCGACTACGACGAAGATGACGACGAGATGGAACAGGGTGAGCACGGTGAGCCTGAAACATCGGATATGTCATGCTCTGACGATACGACCGAGGAGGAAGACGGCGTGTCAGCCTCCATCCCCTATCTCAAGTTTGGCAGACTCCCCGATGGTGATGAGGTGCTCGGGGCTTGGTTGGACGAGCATGAGATGTGGTTCTGGCAGTACGAGGTCCTTTTCGCCATCACCCTGACCGCCCAACGCTTCCAGCAGGAGTTCGTCAGCGCACGCGACGCTTACAAGGTCGACCCCTTCAACGATATGGATTAAGGAACGGATAGGGATACCTATTAAGACACTGAGCATGCAAACGAGCAAACCATGAAGGGTACGAGAACGCTGTACTTAACTTGTGAGAGCCATTGTGGAAACCTACATACGATGATAGGCAACACCTGCAGCTCAGACAATAAACGATGCTTTATAAAACATTGACCAGATGCAATCGAGTGAATTTGAAAATGCAATCCAAGTGGTTTTATTAACAATTACACTACCGCTTTATATGCAATAACAGGTCCATATCATGTCCCTTTTTCGTAAATATATCCAACCCAGTCATCCTAAGCCTCCCATATCCAACCCCCCTCATCCCAGCATGCATTCGTAAGTGACTTAAAAGGTCAGAGTAGTAGGAGCGAAGCTCAGGTCCGGGGAGACGACGGCGCCGCCGGCGAGCTGCTTGTCGGTGTAGGCGGGCCAGACGATGAGCTTGGCGGCGTTGTCGACGACGCTGAGGGTGGTGAAGCCCTGGTCGGCACCGAACTGGCCGCTCCAGCCGGAGCTGACGGTGTAGGGGCCGCAGACGACGCCGCTGGTGCCGGTCTGGCTGGCGGGTGAGCCCTTGACGGTGAAGGAGCAGGGCGTGACGTCGGAGGCGTGGGTGTCGACCTTGAACGACCACGTGCAGCTGGTGTCCGCGGAGTCGCAGACGCGCTGCATGCTCTCGATGGTCCACTGCGCCACGTCCGCCATGGCGGACTTGACCTCAGGGGCCGGGGTGGGCGCCGCCAGAGCGGTGGCGGCGAAGATGGAGGCGATGGCGGCGGTGGTGAACTGCATCTTGTATTATTTGGTTGGTTGATTATCTTAGATATAAATTAAGATTATTAAGTAATATTATTAATAATGATCAGTTAAAACGAGTGAACTGAGTATTTGTTATGATGAGTATGATGGATGTTGTGATTGTTGTTGATGATGAAATTTTAAGACGATATTGGCGGGAGGTTGCTCGCACTTATATACGCATCTCTAATGGTCGACGACATCACGACTTCGACTTCGCCCGTATTCTCAAAATACCGATACGATGGGCTGACGAGATTCGACTAAGCCTATTGAACTCGGCCATATGACCATTCATTGTCGAAGCTCGTATTGAAGCAGACCGTCTGGCGGTGGTCTTTCCATCGTCACATGACTCGAAGGCAGCATGAGATCCCCTGAATCTTGATTCTGCCGGAATGGCGGACGAATGTAACAAAGCGGAATGAGGCTCATGCTTCGTATTCTTGGGACCCTAGATTTCTTTGTGTGGGTTCTCGGCACGCTCGTATGGTCATCTTGGAATAGCCCCATCGCTTACAGCTCCCCACACGCGGTAATGATCGTCGGCCTAGCCCTATGAGGGACTCCACGATAGCCTATTCATCTATGGTCTCGGCATATCAAAAGCTAGCTAGCATAGCTGGCAAGAGAATTCGCCGGCGATTGGTGTAAAGACATGTAACGTGGTAGGCACGTAGCTCGCGGGTTGTGACCTTAAATCTATTTTTGGTGCCATTGCGGAAGTGATTCGCATTCTAGAAAGATTCTATGTTCGGCATCAACCCACTTTGATCGTACTGATAGACAGAGAAGATCTCATATTCGTCTTAGGTCCATATGTTGCTATAAGACTAACACTATCGTTTTCACTATGTAACTGAAAAGTCCGTTGTGTCTATTTCCAGGAATAAGTGACTCGATACGAATTACTACGCAGTAAGTTACGCCCAAAATATTTTTTTCCACGCTTGGGGAATATCACAGGGATCTCACTATAATACATTCACACCGCATTAAAAGTACGGCCGTTGAATCTCCAATTTCATAACAAGAATACATACGAGCGCGGCCACTTAGGTAATAATAATATAACAGAGCCTATAGCGTCGGCAACAATTCGCACGAGGTGAATAAAAAACGTACAACTCATATTCTCTTAGTCTATTGCCAAGATGTAACCTTAACGTCATCTTACTATGCTGATGTGACTTGCTGAAGACTCCGTCCAATACATATTGTATGAGTGGTCTTGTCGCATCAGCATGAACTTCCCTTGCTTCCGCATTTCTGCAACTTGTACAGAACACTTTCGTGTTCGCTTAACCAGCTAGCTAATGAATCGTCCGCTACCCCTATATCCGTCGCATCCTCTCCGCCTCTTCCGCCTCCTCCGAGCACCCGACGGACAAACCACGTATCGCCGCCAATGCCCAAATCATCGAGGGTCACGTTTACCAACTGGTCGCCCGGGACTTGGGTGTTGTAAGAGCATTCGCTGTCCCAGCACTGATCCGGACCAAGATTTGACAGGATCACCACGGCGGTGCCATTATCATCGGGTCCGGCAATCCATGCCTGAAGTTGAGAAGCATTGGGCCCTCCGGGATCTTGACTGCTCGAAGGGTTCTTAGGCACTGCGGGATAATTCGCCGTGAAATCAGCTACTCCTAACACCTCAGCATCGGTGAGCAGTTTCCTACCTAGATCGTCGACTTTGGTCATGTCGCAGCCATTGATCAAGTTAGCCCCCGCGCCAATCCACAGGATAGTCTGCGCATATCTTTCGATCGTGCTATAGCCAGACCAGGCAGAACTGTTGTTGGGGGTCGCGACCAGCAAGTTGTCCATATCCGGACGGATCATGATCGGTTTATTTTGCCGAGTTGAGTCTAAGACCTGCTGATTGATGAAAACGCGGTACTGCTCTATTGTCCTCTGTGTAGGGCCCCACGTTACCGGGTTGGGTCCAAAATTAATGTCCCTGTCGACTCGTATCGTATCGGCATTATGTTGCCAGAGGTCCCAAAACGGCTGCTCTCTCTCTAGTTTCCAGGAAATATCAAGCTCCATATTCGGTGCGTACTTCATGATAGCATTATGCATGCAGGCCACAGAGGCACTGTCATTTGCCGGCTTCGTGTCCCCTGAGGTACCTTCAAGGTAATCACTGCCTGGTGTCACGTAGTCTAACTTGACAAAATCGACGTCCCTGGCCCTTGATATTAGCATGGTAGTATGAGCATGATGTCTTGAGCAATTGTACTGACCAGGAGTTGAAGAGCTCCACTACGGAATCGTGCCATTCTTGGACACCAGTCTTCGCGTAATCGAAATCATTTCGAGCATTATAAGAATTGCTTATTCCAGTCCGACCATCTTCGGTAGTATTAAACAATGAACCTATCGTTATGTTGGTCCCTTTCACCGTCTTGTTTGCGTCGTTAGTAAATGCTCCCGGGATCATATAAACTCCAAGCTTCATCCCGTTGCTGTGTAATTTGGCCGCAAAATCCTCTATGCTCATGTTGCTGAATACAGTGTCGTCAGGAATAATGCGACCATATTCGTCGCCGTTGGACCCCGAAGACCAACCTGAGTCAAATGAGCAGACATATTTAACGTTCGGGTTGGTGTTATTGTAGAAGAAGCCACACTGTTCATCAACGACATCTACCGAGAGGGTGACACCGTTGGACTGCGCGACGAATGAGTTCCATCCCCGCGGAGGCGACGTTATTCCAGATGCAGACTGGCCATAGAATGGCACAGGAGTATTCGCCGCGAGTGTCCACGAAGTTGCGAAAGCTACGACAAGGGAGACAATAGCGTGGTAAGTCATGACGACTTAGGTGATCAAATTAACTCTACTTAGATCATGTTTAATAATATCACGAATGTTATCGACCTAGCACGGTTTATATGGTGGAAGAGTTTGGCCCAATGCCCCTTTCGTATCCAGATCAGCGTCAATAATTGCTGAGCTCAGGCAACCACATCCATCAATTAATTGACAAGGTAATTAATTCAGCGTCAGCATATTCTCCAACAATCCATATTCTGCTTCCTATAGGCTCGAGGGCATATGATCGGTGGCTGAGGAGCTTGTATGGATCATTGCCTCCATTTAATAGGCTGCATCGTAACCTCAGTATTGCTGAAATGAGTAGTCAAGGGACTGCCTTCAGGTACAGGTACAGGGGGTCTTGGCAGGAACTTGTATGTAAGAAGGACTTCCCCCATCACTC